>JBBPFP011021087.1:0-13348 GCA_037974795.1 Kaempferia galanga | reverse complement strand
TTTATTATAATTAATTAATCTGAATCCTATAACTGTAAGACAATTAAATTAATTAAATCTAACTAAATTAATTCTAGGCACATCCGAATTAAATCAAATAATTCCCTTAAATTAATACTATAAATTTCAGGCACTACAGTATGTGTACGGAATTCTGGAGGAATGTCCGCTGATCTTCATGCTTCCTCCTTTTAATTTCTTAGTGGCCTGGGTCTTGGAATTAATGCCACTGAAATTGACAATAAAGGTGTTGTCCTCAATGGCTTCTTCTGGTATAGCTCCTTGATCAATGCAACATGTAGTCGCTCCAGTGTCGAGTATTGCATTTACTTCAAAATTTCTGACCCCAGGTATTTCCAATTCAACGGTTAAGTTGAAGAGTCCGTTCGTCATCTTCTTAGGTTGCTCAGCTTCCTCAATCGAGAAGATCTTTTCCTTCCCGTGGTCAATTAGGACATTGACCTCTTCTTCTTGTAGTTGCTTCATGAGGTCTTGATTTTCTAACTCAAGTGCCTCGACCTTGAACCTCAGTTCTTCATTTTCTGTGTCAACTTCAAGCTTAGTAGCTGACATGAATCTGATGGCTTCCTCAAGATCCCTTTTGCTTTGCTTCTTTGCCTCTTCTATCTGTAGTTTTGCTAGCAGCTTAACTGCTTCCACTTCTTGCTTTAGCTTTTGGATCTTTGCCTCGCACCATGCTATATAATTCTGCTGTTCTTGGATCAAACTTATAGGGTTGTATTCCAAGGAAATAGGTTTTTCCACAGGTATGACAATATCAAAATAGTTACGGGAGCACATACCGCATGTTGTGATCTTACATTGTGTGCAGCGCATACGGTGCCTCTTCATTGTTACTCTTTTATAGCAGTGACATAAGTCTTCTGTTAGGGATCTCCCCATTCAAATCTCTGTGTTAGAATTGTATTGGGTATGCCGTATACCAGCTGGCTCCCATGGGTTAAGTCGATCTCCATGGTGGCGAAAATAGCTTGATCGCCTTGCCACTGATTGTCTCTGAATACAGCTAATGCAAGTGTCCCTTCTTCTTGTCTACGGAGGATTTGAATTCGTACCTGGATTACCCCCATATGTATAAACTGCATGCCACTTCTTTGAAGTTGCACCAGACTCTCAGGCCGGATGAAAGCCTTGTCAGCTTGATTTGTTGTGACTAACATGGCTTCCTCTAATCTATGAACATATACTCGGTGATGTGCGTCATCTCTCCGGGAATGGTATAAAACTTCTGCCCGTACTATAGCAGCTCTTTCCTGCATAGATAATCTTAGTTGCACTTGAGGGTCCATCTGTTGTTCCAGGGTTTGATTATAGGTTCTGCCTCGCAGAACTCTTGTGGCTCTTCTTAATGCTTGTTGTGCGACATACCTTCTCCTTTAATTTCTTCAGTAGTCACTTATCTATGCAACTTTTTTGATTTAACAAATTTTTCTGTCATGAGAGAGACCACTATGGAGGACCTTGGCTGGCTAAGAACAACCTAAAATAAAAGCACCATTCACTCTCGTACTCATGTCCTAAGTTCCAACCCTAGAACATATCTATCATCAATCACTTGTATTTGTCAATGCTCATATAGCTGCTACATCTGCTACTAAATTGCTGCAAAGTTCACTCTCGTTTGCTGAGTTTAGGCATTGAAATCCTGATAAAACTGAGGAAGCCTTGTCAATGCTCAATATACTCTTGGAGATGGGTAGTGAAGCCATTACAGTGTGCTATGAATTGGTTTTCTAAGCAAGCAAGGTGATCTTGATATCCCTGAGGCAGTGCTCATGTGCTGGTGGTGCTCTGAGTCTCTTCTCATGTCCCTTCTCGATGTCCGGTCTACAGTGCAGGGCATTGTCATAGGCATTAAGACGAGCATAAGATAGTGAGTATCAATGTGATCAAGATTTTTGGTGAGGATAGATAGTGCCTTGAGTAAGAGAGGATGAAAAGTGCCATAGAGATGCTACACTCTTAGACCTAAAGAAATCGATGATGACAGGCATGTGGATTTTCTCATACAAGGTGCTCAGTGATAAATGGTAGAGCTAAAAACATTTAATGCTGTGTTCACATCTAGCTTTTGATGCAATGCATAAAACATCAATAGACGTTGCAATCTAATTCTAGCCTTACTCCTATTAATCACTGGATGCGATCTACGAATATCTTCTAACTGAATTTTTCTATGGCTAAAAGGGTCGTTATAGGAGAATGTTGTGGCTAATGGAGGATGATCAGAAGGAAAGAAGGTAGCATGAATGGAATCAAGGGTGACTCCAAAAAAATCATCCCTGTCCTTATAAGACTTGAGAAAACATTCAAATTTATGTTTAAAGGCCTATAATAAGAATTGCTAAAGAACATAGGCCTAGATGAGACTCAAGTCATGTTTACTTTCCTTGTCGACGACTTAGGTTTCATACCTTAATATGAGTTATGAGACTGTAAACTAAAGGGATGCCTTCGCCTATGCAGTAGCCTAGTTGACTACTCTGTTTTTATCGAGTCTACTTGCAGTTGACTCTTCAGCTGGTTTCAGGATTTCAGGAAACAAATATTTTTGTTCGAGCGTCAATTGTCTAAACCTTCCAATCAACTACATTAAATACAACCGATTGGAAAAGCCAGTCAGTCATACTTAATTATGCTATTGGTTGAGTTTCAATTAAGGGGGTGACCCAATAGCCGATTTCACAATCGCCACCAAAACAAGCAAGAAATAACAGCCGCACAAACAATTTCACAATTGCCACCAAAACTAGCAAGAAACAATAGACACATAATTGATTTCACAATCGCCATCGAAACAAGCAAGAAACAACTCAGAGGGTCGAAGGCGGTCTTTGTTGGAGAAGTAATCCGAAGAGTAGGAATAGGAATTGATGAAGCTGATGTCAGAGAGGAAAATGGAAGAGATGAGTTTCTTGGCACCAGAGATGAGGCTAGGAGCCCAACTAGGGCTCCCAGCGAGAGGATCACCCGACTTTCTTTCCAATCGTGGAGGTTCTTCCCTCACCCCGATCTGCCTCCTCTGGCGTCACGTGGCGAGCCCTAAACGAGGATGCCATGACAGAGGGAAACAACAAGATGACAGAGCAGTGATTGAAGAGGCTAAACAGTGATCGACAATGGGACTCTGGCAGAAGCAAGCAAAAGTTGCCGCTTCCTCTCCTGTCGCAGAGTTTTCAATTTAGGGAAGTCGCGTGAGGAGAGAAGAGAACCAGATTTTTATTACACTTAATTTAGTTAATGGAAAAATTTGATTTAACCGAATTTTGAATTGTAAAACCGAAACTGAACTGATTAAACTAATATAACCGATATTTAAAAAAAAACTGAAATTTTCGAATTAACCAAACCGAATTTATAAATTTGGTCGGTTCGGTCGGTTGAGTTGGTTGAACCGAACTTTTGCTCACCTCTAGTTTCAATGTTCAATTTCTAACTCCCAACAACAATAGGTAATCAACAATACTAAGAAAAATAAGTCCACGTGACAACTTGATTAATGATTACAATGCTTATGCATAAAAAGCACATGAAATAGCTCTCTCCATACATATTCTGCCCATTACAAGATTGCAAAAATAATAAAAGGTTTCTATGTGTTGGCGGGATGTCTTTATCAATTCTACTTGCTGCTATTAAAGAATTCTGTAAATCTTTCAATAAATCAGAGAGTGAAACCAAAGCAAGGGAACTCTAGTTGCTTCTGTTAAGGAACTATGTAAATCCTTCAATAAATTAGAGAATGAATCCAAGGCGCATACACTCACTTTCCTTAAGAAATTATTTGCTTACACCACGGCGATGCACACGGACTAAGCAAATGTTCCTCCAGGATATAATGGATTCCTCATAATGGTGTTTCCAAAGTGCATGCTTGAAAACAACCCCGAATACCTTGGATTTATTCATACGTTGATAACTGATTGTTTGTATATTGTTTCTGCCGTGTAACAATATCCAAACAACACTTTGAAAACAAGTAATTTTTTTAGACAAATGTTTCTGTTGGGAAGAAGATGGATTGTATGTGCAGAATGGACTTTTATAGTTTTTGAATCATTCTTTATGATAGTACTTGTCTTTTGGATCATAACCATTCATTCAAACATCAAAAGACACCCAAAACAGAAAGAGACACCATAAATTACCATAATGGTTATAAGAGGAAGGAACACCATGAATTGACACAACTGTTCTCATTCCTTCAGTTCCTACCCATCTTTTCCATTCTAGTTCCTTCCCATTTTTATGGAAATCACTAACAATATGTTCAAATCTTCAGCAATTCTTCACGCTCGACATCTTGACACCTTAAATGGCTCAGCTCCACATGATTCCTCTTAACTCCAAGTCTAAATTGATGAATTGTGTTATATTATCACATGCACAATAAGAGCTACAAATTACCTTACCTTAAAATCTAACTTGTTAAATCATATTTTTAACTTAAAGTTGTTGAACAAACATTAAAACACCGTGATTATCGCACAAATAACGCCAACTATAGAGAGTGAAATAGATTATCTTTTTTTTTTTTTTTTGGCAAATACAAAAACATTAGTAATTTTTGCCCTTGTGTTGAGTATAAAATGATAATACTATGTAGCAGTTTAAAATAACAGAGAATAACACAATGCTAAACAACTAGATTTTATGTAATGAGGTTAATGTTGTTTGGAACACAGTTTGTACATCCATGGCCCTGCTTTGATGCAACAACCCAAAGGAAAAAACCACTATAACACTCCTTGACATGAAAAAATAGAGCAAACCTCTACAAGTTCTCACGAGGATGAGTCAATGATCTAGAACAACGTCTTGATCTCACTCAATGCAAGCGAGCACAATATTTATCACAAAGATTTATGAGAAATAAGTATAGAAAAATCAACAATCAATCAACTCACTCTAAAGAATAAGGATCATTTTAGGAATGAGACTAGATTTACCAAATGAGAGCTTTGCGGATTAAAAACAAATCAGAAACCTTTTTCGACCACAAATCTATTTAACAAAATCAAATAGATTTGTGGTCCCCTTAAACTTTAGTCACACAAAATAGCTAAGTCACTAAATCTTTAATACTAAGGATATTCTGATGCTTAATTTTGTCAATGATAGATTTTCAAACATTGTACCACTAAAAGACAATGTTGGAAGTGTAACAAAATCAAATAGATTTGTGGTCCCCTTAAACCTTAGTCACCCAAAATAGCTGAGTCACTAAATCTTTAATACTAAGGATCCTATTTCGATGATTAATTTGGTCAATGAGAGATTTTGGTAGATCAAACATTGTACCACTAGAAGACAAGGTTTTGTTTTAACTTTGGTTGACCAACTAAAAGTCATGGGTTGCCCAAACAACTTGAAACTCCCAAAAGAACATCTTTGCGACTCCTAAATAAATCTAGAACACTTTAAGGCTAACATGCCAAGTCCCAAATGACGACGTAGAACTTTCTAACAAATATTTTACACGATAAGATCAAAACTTGAACTCAATATTAACATCTTAAATATAACTCAATAGTAAATATTTATGGCAATCAAATATTAATTATAATATTTTATATTTAAAAAGTGATAGCACAACACAATACGGTATCAAAACTGTATCTTTCGGCTATAAATCAAGACTTTGACACGACTTCAAATTTTAAACCTTAGACTCTAGCTAGTTCTAAGGCTCATTTCGTGCCGAAGACCACTTCCATTGTTCCCCAAGGTAAATGTTCACACAAACTCTCCTCATATCATTTTTACCTAGGTCTAAGAGGCTTTCAAGCCTTTAGGACTTCTTTGTGCCAAGAATCTGCCCACCTTTGAGATTTTCTCATCGTGCCTAGCGATCCTCATCAAACCATTGGGGCTTCTTGCCTTGCTTAGCATCTGATTGACCCCAACATGTTGGGACTTCCTTGCGTTATCTAACATTTGGTTGACCTCAACTTGCTAGATTTCCTTCATTCCAAGTGTCCACTTGGACTTTTATGTGCCAAGTATCTACTCGGATTTCCATCATGCCAAGGAAGATATTGCATGATCTTGAGTGTTATTGTGTGTCCCTCAATCAAGTAAACCAGATTGTTCCAGATAAAAATTTGTTTCGGCTCTAAATTGATCAAAACAACTTTAAATTGCTCCCCAAGCCTACCTGATGAGTTTCATTCAAACCCAATTCAACTTCAATTTGATTCCTGAAATCTAATTTGTTGATTTTGGGTCAACTCAAATAGCTGTAAAAAATTTAAGAACATGAAAATTTAAGTATAATAAAAAAAATCAGTAGGCAACAACACGACTCCCTGATTGGTCTTTCCTTAAGCTAGTGTGTCTAAAGCTAGTGCCTTTTCATTCATATATGTATTAGTTGTTTGAGACTCAATAACAATGATGTAATGTAGATCTCTCTTCTCTGTGTTTGCCTTGGAAAGATACATCTTCTATTGTTTCTTCATGTAGTCCACCATGGTATTTACCTCTACTTATAAATTGCCAACTTTCCAGTGCAATTAGTAAATCATGTTTGGTAAACTTGAAAGAGAAATATTGTTTGTCTTTTCAGTCTTTTGCATTGTTTTTCCACAAGACTAACAAAGCTAGGAAATATGTGATTATAATTTAACTATGTTCTAGTTGAAGGAATAAGATTCATGTAGTTGACCCCAAAAGGTTGGGTCAAACACAATGAATTTTTCTGTAATTTAGAGGCGATCTTGTTCAGCCACTTTCTGCACTATTCTAAATAAATTACGTACCTTATCATTTATACCATGTGGCATTGTTTATCCTGTTTAGGATCACATTTAGTTTTATTCAATGAAGTTAAGAGGTCAATTTTGTTCCCACTTTTGACTCTTTCTAGCTGAAAGTTACAAAATTCTTGTATTTCTATCATTTTCTTTTGGAGTATTTGGGATACAATTGGATAAAGTGGACATGAAGACTGTTCTCTAACAAAACAGATGGATGATTACTATTTTGTCCCCTAACAATTCTTAATAAAAGGTAGCAACTGTGCTTGGTGAAAACAGTAGAAACCTATTAGCTTTAGCTTCTTCAAGGGAATCTTCCATAAGGAAGAAAATTTACTTCTACAACATCACACTTCCTATCCTTGTAGGGGATTTGTCCAAGACTTTAGTCTTCCTGTTGATATTCTATATTATCCTCATCTTGCTTTTTAGTTGTCATTTGATATTATTACTCATTATAACTGATAGCATGAATTTGGCAGGTGGAAACCGATAAGGACTCTGCACCATTATTATCATTACTTGCACCAGTTGGCATGGGGGATCATCATAGTTATTGGAAAGCTCCTACTAGCTTGTCCACTGTCGAATTTTCAGTTGTTCTTGGAAGTCTATCTGATGTTGCAGGGGTTGTCTTGATGATTAGCTCATGTGGTTACTCAACATTTGATTGCCCTATAGTAAGAATTTGACTGCTCTACTTTTGTATACAAGATTTTTTAACAAGAACTCATAGCTTGATGACACTCATTATATGGTATTTGGTCTCCTGACTTGCTCCATTCCTTCCGTCTACAATTTTTCAATATAAATGCCAAGTTTGATTATCTAATTAAAGTATGACATTGATTGATATAAATTAGTTTGCATTTAATGCATTTTCTTCCTGTTTGTGATATGTTTACCCTTGTAGCTTCCTTAAATGGATAATCTCTAGTTCTTGTATCTAAAATCAATTGTCAATCATCTGTGTTGTGCTTGTAGCTGCATTGAGAGATCTATGGATTTGGTCAGAGATTACATGTCACATTGATTGAGTCTCTTGAAGACATGGCTCAAAATATGTGTCACGAATGCTTATAAGCTGATCCATTTTTTAAGGAGAGTAGTTTTTGTAATAAATGATGTACTTGTCAACTTAAACATAGCTTCACAGCTAGGGTTCATGTGTTAAAACCCTATCAATTTCTTTTCAGTCCGTGGCCTAAAATACCAGTTAATTTTGGTTGGCATGAATGAAACATACCCTTCTCCCTCGACCAAGATGACAATAGGTTCACCACGGATTAACGTGTTGTCTTGTGCATGCCTCTTAATACCAAAGATTATATTATAAGTAATCCATGTCATCTAATAGGGAGGTTAATGGGTGTGACAGTAAGGATAAGAAGTTAGAATCAGTCTAGGTTGATTAACATAAAATATTTAAAACATGGAGATGAATAGATAATTATATATTTGTCATTGTACCAAAGAATGCAGTTGAAGTTTGTTAATTACCAAAGTGTGGTTTTAGATTTAACACTTGTCGTCATTGTTCCAAGGAATGCATTTGAAGTTTGGTAATTACCAAAGTGTGGTTTCTAGTGGTCAAGTAAAAGCAACTATTGATTCCTGAGATCATGGTGAATCCAATTGTACTTTTTTTTTTTCATTTTTTACAAAACATCTTTAAATTTGCCTAATGAATTTTCTCTTGGTCAAATAAAAAGTGGCATGAATGGATTGTTGGGAAGATTGTGAGCACCAAAGTTCAAAATCTCGAATTGTGCTGAAATTTTAGATTTTAGTTGGAATGATATTATTCAATACGGAATACGGTGCCGAAATTTTGACATACAGTGTTGCCGGTAAAGAATTGGATAGGTAAGATGAAAACGATGAAAAAGAATTAAAAAACACAAATATACCTAAATTTGGGCTTTATGTCTCATCTTGAAATAATATAATTGTTGACATTGTATTGTATGAACATGTGAAAAAAATGTGATAAAAATTAAAAATATTATTTTAATTCATCTTGATGCGTTTTTGTAGTGTGTCAAAGGGTGTCATGTTAATATGACATGATACTCATCGAAATGATTAATACGACACATTATAGATTTCTTGTGTCGTGTTGAAGAGCACAGAGTTTTGGTGATTTATCAGAATGATACATTTTAATCGTGTCACCTGGCACATATAAGATTTTAAACCATAGTTAGCACAATGATGGTGTCATATTACCATTCAATGACTAGAAAATTTTCATCTCAAAAGAGTAGCAAAGATGGGATTCCACTATGACAGTTATAACAATGGTTTGAAATATGGTTCCTTGTTGATAGACACGGGCAAAGCAATGGCAAGCAACCAACAGACAGAACATGTCAAGAATAGAAAATTGAAGGTTTTCTTCAATGATGTGCAAGTATTCCATGAACATGTGTGAGTGAGGGGATGTGGAACAATTAATCTCCTAAGACTCACAACAGACCTACACAACTCGCAAACATCTTCTATGAGCAAAGTGGCTTCCTGAGTCATGATGGTTCGGTAAGTATCAGTTTGATCAAAACTTGTGTTCATCAGAAAAGCATTTGCTATCATCTTCAACATTTATAGACCATTTGCATGGTACTCCCCCATCTTAAGAAACTAATCCTTATGTTTATTTGCATCAGCAAGACGTTAAAATTGAAAAATAAGGTGTTTCAAATCTTACAATCTCAATATCCAAGTCACACAAGATCCTTTTATTTAGTGAAGTGACACATCATGCTCAAAGTTTTATGATGATTACATTAAGAAATCAATGGTAGTTCTTGCCTTTAACATGTTTCCTTACTCCTTTTTTCTCTGACAATTTCTTCAATCACCATATCAATGGTATAAGTTCAGATGATGACTAAAAGATTTATGGATGCATCTCTTTCATTAACCCAGTAGTGAAATTTGTTGTATATCTATCAATATTTGCAAAACTACCAATGTTGGTCCCAAGCCTAAATGAAAAAGGTTGTGAGTTGCATTAGATTGTCACACAACGTTAAACACGGAAATATTCTATGAACAGATTGTGCTAATGCTAGGTTGTTCCTCGGAAAGAATGTATTGCGCTATATTTCCATGAGAACATGTAAGAGTTATCATATCATAGCTTAGAAAAGAGCAAATATTATAGGAATATTGATTATCATACATTTGGAGCATTAAATATAGGAACACTCACGAAATCCTTTTGCAAAAGGATGAAGGGGTTGAGAGAGTTGTCTTACAAGCACAAGCATGATGATTGAAATGGAGGAGAGTGCTAGGTGTTTTTTGTGATTGTAAGATACCTCTAAATATTAAAGGAAAATCTATAATACGGTTGTTAGACCTAGAGTCACAAAGATGAAGATGTTAAGATAGATGTGCGGATATACATGGATGGACATGATAAGAAATAAGAACATTGCAGAGTTGCATCTATCGAGGAAAAACTTTGAAAGACACGTTGAAGATGATACATGTATGTACTTAAACGACTAATATATGCTCCATTTAGATTATGTAAAACTATGACAAATATGCATATTAAATGAGAAAGATTAAAAAAACTTGGTTAGTAATGATAAAATAGGATAACATGTATTTAAATATAGATGTATAGTAGGTGATAGAGTCCATAGTATAAGGGGATCTATATTGCCAACTCCACTTATTGGGATAAGACTTGATTGTTGTTGATCTTGTAACTATCATTATCTACAACATATATTCTTCCCCGATCTCTTTTTTGTATTCACCAACAATGCTATAAATGTAATTAGTTGTCCAGGATTTCTCATATCTCACCAATGGGTTTCAAGAAACTTGTACTGAATTTATAATTTACTCACAAGTTCATAATGGCTTTGTCCTTTCTTAAGAAAAGGTTTACCAGGCTCCTATGGAATAACCCTACTGCATGCTGATTGTACCTCTGCCAATTGAAACACTTAAAAGTAGCTACATAAAATGGGATGTATGCTTCATAACCCTACTCCATGCTGATTGTACCTTTGCTAGTCGAAGCACTTAAAAGTAGCTACATAAAATGGGATGTTTGCTTCATAGCCCTACTCCATGCTGATTGTACCTTTGCCAGTCGAAGCACTTGAAAGTAGCTACATAAAATGGGATGTTTGCTTCATGGAACCATCTAGCAACATATTAGTGACTTTGTTTCTCTCTATTGTGCCTCAAGGAACCTTATGGTGCCACAACTATCTCTAGACGCTAGCACTGACTTCATGCATTGATCCTTTAGCTCTTGTACCTAATTGTGAAGCTCTGGAGTGATAAGAGAGAACAAATATGCTAAAATCTCCAAATGTTGAAAAGGACAGAAGTAAAGAGAAGTTTTTATTGGAGTACCTTGCTTTGAAGAGGAAGAAACTTAAAGAGAACAGTTATAAAAGAGGACAAAAGTGCCAAGAAATCTGCAGGAAAAGAGAAATTAAATGAAGAAAATTTTACCAAAAGAGAATAAAAAGATAAAGAGGAAATGGAGAAAGCATCTAGAGAAAGAAGAAAGGAATAGGAAGATGGTTGGAAAGATGGTGGATGTCATTCGGATTCCATGATTGAAGGTAGAAGGATGTGGGGTTAGGATAGTTGATACCCCAAGATAGGACTCCATTCTAGGTTAACACCCTACAACAAGTCAGCAGATCATACTCATTTGGTCTACTTCAAGAAGTCTCTGGTTATAGCAAGGATGAGTTCATTATAGCTTCTTGCTCATGGTTCGGGTCCCAAACTCTGTGATTAGCTCGGCCACCCGAGCTCCACATCTAGCTCAGCCACCCAAGCTCTCTAGCTATCTTGGCCTCCCAAGCCTTCCGTGTAACTTAACCTCCTGAGCTCTTGTTCAGTAACAGTCTCTGTTGGACATGACGCACACCCTTGGTAATGGCCTCTCCATGATTGTCATATCTAGCCAACAATGAACGAGTTGCAGCCGTAATTAATGACAATTCTACTGAGAAACAACTGAAATTGTGGGCATGATCTCCATTGACTTCTCACTTCTCTCCTCGTGCAACTATAATTACATAGGAATGAACATCATCCACAGGTTTGGAATCTCTCCTCATAATGTTTCCTCTACTTTTACTTTCACTAGCACCATCATGACTTAAGCCTCGGAGGGGTTTTGTCAACCCTATGATGCCAACTCTAGTGACTATAGGTCGAGCCGCACTGTTCAAGTCAAACTGCAAGGCATAAATCTTATAGCATCCCCACCTTGGCATATCTCCACATCAACGTTGCAACTCAGTATCCACCTCGACAACCGATTTCCACCCCATCAAAAGTTAATATCATTTATAATTTGTTTGCATAATTCCTTGATTATCATTTATTACAATATATTCCTAAACTATGCAACCTTAAGCTTTTACGATAAGGCCAAACCTATTATATATTCCTTTAGTATGTTTTAATCAAGTTACTGAATATTGGTGAGTTCCATTTATTATCTTACATGGCATATCAACACTCACAAAGTGCCAACTTAGATTAAAAGAGTAAAATTTACTATTGATGTGCAATATAGATGCGAGTTGACAATGTTTGGAATCCATAGTGTTAGTGTTATTATGTTTTTGTTGACTTGACATCTTATTAGTTTAACAAATCAATAAGATTTATCAAATGCTAAATTATTCAACAATATTGGTAGAAAATTTTAAACTTAAAGCACAAAATTTTGAAAATTGATTTGCTACAACATATGTAGTTTAGGATATATTAATTAATTAACCCTATATCAATTGTCTAAACACCACATGAACATGGTTTGAAATCTTGTATTATATGGGGTGAACAGTCAAAACATATCATTTCGGTAAATTACCAAAACTCGATGTCACTCTACACAGATAATGTCTTCTTCCTCTATTTTATCTTTTTCCTCTTTCAACCTTCATTGCATCACCGACATCATATATCGGAACGTCGGCACGATACTGATACAGTATCATTCCATTAAAGATTGGAACTCAGGCGTGGTTCTAGATTTTGAACCTTGGACATGAACATGAACTCCTTTTATAAGTTTGATGGTGGTGTTATCATTTAACACAATCATAGCCATTTTCCTATGACAATCTATACTTGTATATTTTTGATAATAACCAACCTTTTCTTTTGGTTTTATCTTTTTCATGCTCTAGCTCTTTTTCTCCATTTTAGAAATGGAAACAAAACAGTTTATACTTCTCAAGACATCACAATCTTGGTTGAACTTTTTCACTAATTGTTCATTCTAGTTGAGGTATCAATTCTCGGGTGGAGCAATATAGTTAGTGTCATGCCAGCGTGCCAACACACTGTGTTGATGACACCAAGGAGAAGTAATTGAGGGGAGAAGGAGAAACAGAAGCATAAAAAAGTAGCAGCTATTCTTACCTAGAGGAGACTCTACTCTAAACTTGAGAGGAAGTCCTGACCTACATGATAGGGCTTGTAACAGCCCAAAAAAATCCTAAAAATAATTTTAGAAAGATCGCACGAATTTTCTGGATTTTTCGACTATTTTTACGGATTTTTCTGAC
>JBBPFP011020978.1:0-13350 GCA_037974795.1 Kaempferia galanga | reverse complement strand
TTGATCCACCTGGATTTCCAATGTCGAGCTTTACTCACCAGGACTTTTCATCACTTACCTTCATTCACTAGAGTTTTTCACCTAGCTTCACTTACTAGGATTTTCTCACTGCCTAACTTCACTCACTAGACATTTCTGTTGTTGCCCCGAGTTGGTTTTGATGTGATCAACCAAGTTGGGTTACGTCCTGTGTTGTCTAACCCTTGTGTCTAAGTGTGCAGGAGTTTAGGAGCACAAGAAGTCGAGCAAAAGACGCAGCGGGAGTTGCGGAAGAGTACACTGGAGCATAGAAGGGTGTTTGATTGATCAGCCGATCTATCCAGTGCTCCCCAATTGATCAATTGGTCAATTAGGAAGCTTTTCTTGTGACTTCATGAGGAGCACAAAAGCCGCTGGATCGATCACCTGATCGATCTAGACATCCCAATTGATCAATTGGAATCTGACTGTTACTCATAGTAGGTTCAAAAGACGCGAACCTGCGGCTGCGTGAAAATATCGATCTCCTCCACCTTCTTCTCCGACAACTCAAGGCGATTCTTGGAGCTTCTCAGGGTGAAGTACTATTTCTTTTCTGAGTCTTCAATAAATGATCACAAGCTACACGAGATCAAGCAAGAAGAGGTTTATGTGTGTATTGTTGTACATTTAGTTTTTGCTTCGAGTTGTAGTTGTGTGTGTGAGTTTTGTACAAGGTTTCTCCACCTTCGGTGTGTTACCGAGGAGTGTTTTTCTTAGTGGAGGGTGTGTGTTATGTGGATCCTTAAATTAGTCATCTCTTCTTAAGTAGATACTAAGTAAATGTCCATGTTAGTATTCGTTGAGTCTTTCATTGAGTTTTCCACTGCATAACATTTCTAGTAGATGATGGTATAGAGATACCTACTTCCTCCAATTCATTCACAATAATTTTCTCATACTAACTTACACTAAGCATACATTTTTTGCTTACATTTTTTTAACTGATAAAAATTATTTCACTTGTGGAGATTGATGAATTCTTCCTCTTCAAATATTATTAATATTGTAGCCTTTGTTCTCCACTCACTCAGAACTGATTCTTCCGGGGAACAAACACAAGCTGAAGGGATGGGAGCCTTGTACCAATGGGGAATGATGTGGTCCCCGATGAAGCACTAAGAGCTATTGTTCTAGGTTTCGCCAATGAGGCTTAACCTCGCCTAAGGAAAGCGTCGATGAACACTAAATGGAGTCGACCCGATGAAGTCAAAGTTGTCTTTTATGTCATTTTCACTAGTGGAAACTAGGGTAGTCGGATTTGACGATGAAGTGAGAGCAAGGAAGTGTCCGGATTTTACTTTTTATGGAAAAACATACAAGTGCTTCGGTGACATGCCTCAGATTCTTATTAATCTCTACTTCGAAGACACATCGAAAAGGGTAAAATGGGAATTT
Source organism: Kaempferia galanga (assembly GCA_037974795.1). NCBI lineage: Eukaryota > Viridiplantae > Streptophyta > Magnoliopsida > Zingiberales > Zingiberaceae > Kaempferia > Kaempferia galanga. The sequence continues at coordinate 11,934 of JBBPFP011020978.1, read as the reverse complement.
CAAATAAGGCAAACTACGCAATTCAGACATTTCCAAAGCGCTTATGCGATTTGCGGAAAAAAAATAGAACTTAGTAGATCGTTGTTTTTAAATAACATGTTTGGAAAGGCATGGAATTGAATTCCCTCATGATTTGGAATTCAATTCCACTCTTTGGAACAACTTTTCAGATAGAATTGCTAAGGAATTGGAATTGAATTCCATTCAAAGCCTCCAAAGTAAATGAGACCTAAAGAGGTCAGATTTGGCATGGGAATTCATTTGAAACGCTGAAATTACTAAATAACCCTCCATGCACATATTAAATTTTATTGATGAAGGGAAAAATGGTAAAAATATAAGAATTGAATTCAATTCTGATAGATTCCAAATCAAAGAATTTAATTCAATTCAATTATTTACTAACTCATTCCAAATCAAGGAAATGAATTTAATTCATGATGGAATTCAATTCCATTGCTTAAAAACTTTCCAAACGGGGTGTCAGAGATTCTGATGACCAGAATTGGTGATTAGCTGTTCCTCCTAGGCTAGTGACGGCTAATAGTAAAGTAGAGCTGTATTGATAAATAATGGAAGAGAAGGCTAGGGCTTGGAATGACAGATAGGGTTTGGATGATGGCTAGGGTTTGGAGACATGACTAGGGGTTGCTAATAAAATTTGGAAGAATTAAAAAATATATATAAATCAAATTCCTACAATTAAGATATATCCTTATATTTTCTTTTGCTATGTATATAATGGAAATTAGAATTAGCAAGCTATGTTTTGCCTATGGGAAAACATTATTATCATTTTTTAGAATTATGCTTAGGGCTATGAATGATGAGCCAAGCTTGGTTGTGTTGACTTGTATATTTGATAAAAAAAGAGCTCAAGCCAAATTCATATTAACTGAGCTTAATATTTTGTGCACAACATTGTATATCAAAAATCTTACCAGGCTCAATTGAGCTTTTACTGAGCTCAATAAGAGACTAGAATTTCTTTGTAAGTTATTTCATACTTTATCAAATAAATGAAATTTATATTATTTGTTTTTTAAAAATAATTTGGAATTGTGAAGTTTGTAAAGTATCAAAAATAATATCATCGAGTCATAAATATAAACATTATTTTGTTCTTTATATGCTTGAAAAAATATCAAAATCCAGATCACCGATGAACCATAGATAAGTTTGTAAACAACTATGTCTATGAAGCTCGCAAGCTTTGTTCATGGACATTACAAGCATAACTCTCTAATATTTAAACCTGATTTTTTAGTGTTGTCTAGCTTAAAAATATGTTCAAGCTTATTTATTTTATATTTCTTCAAATTGAACAAGCTTAAATGTGCACTTATTGAGCTTGTTCACAAACATTATATTAATTTATGTCCCTAACAAATATTATATTAATTTATGTCCCTAACGATGTCAAATCTTCTTTACTCTAAAACAGAATGGTTACATGCCCAGCGACAGAGATGGTAGATTCATCAAGGGTTTTGTACTTTGAGCAGGTCAGTTTAATTTTCTTCCATGTTCTACAACCTATTTTCTTTATGTTTTTTTATTCTCTTTTTCCCTGTCATTTATTTTTCAAACTCAAATTAATGTTTTTTCCCTTAAATTTCTTTTCACAGGCATTTTGGAGGACTCCTCAGAAACCTTTTCGACAAGTATGACGACTAGTTCTTTAAAATCATATGCTATGTTCTTAAGTGTTTAATTTATAACTATTTTATGCACATCTCTGCTTTGTCGGTTAAATAATTGTTGGACTTTGATTTGATTACATATCTTCTTGTCAGTTGCCATTTGGAAAAGGTAATAATTGGAATAAGTGGTGAGAATAACCACATCTGACATTAAGATTCCACCTGGGTTTAATTGCTGAATGGTAATTTCCCAAGCAAGTAAAATCATTTAGTTGATATTGCTAATGACCAAACTGAAAAAAAAAAAAATCTAATTTGAACGTATAATTTTTCCAACATAATCCTAGATTCTATGTTGTAGAAAAATCAAAGGTTGAAGTCTAGCAGTAACTGACATTTCATCAAATATAAACATTTTGAAAGAGATTGCGTTTGCTATTTAAACATTTGGATTGAAATAAATCCAGATTGAAGACAAAAAGTGTATGAGTACAGCTTGTATTTGTTTGCATAGAGAAATATGTAAGAGAACTTCTACAGGAAAAGTGAAACCTAAATCTTGTTTGGAAACACAACTTTCTACATTAGCATGAGACACTAATAAGATAAAATAAGGGAAAGAAAAAGGAAGTAAGTGTAGGATCGAAAGAAGGTTGGGGGAGTGAATAGACTTAAAGAAAAACTTAGATGAAAAGATAAGTTATTCGGCAAAATTAAACAATAGACTATAAGGAAAATGCACAAAAGTAGAAAAGGAAAGGCAATGCTAGCTTGGTTTTTTATGTGGTTCGGCAACCCTTACGCTCCTACTCCATGGTCTATAACCTTTTGGCAGGTCACTCCAAGAATTCCACTAACTTTCTCCTTTTCGAATACCTTCCGGAGGTGGAGAAACCTTTTAGAAGTCCTGTTTGCAAAAGAGTAAAAAAAAGGATGGAAGACAGGGCTTGGGAGTAGAGATTATGGTAGAGTAGTTTTGCTATAGAAGTTGAATTATTTTGTAGCCAACATGTCCTATATCTATAGGCCTCTCCCAAGCTTCCAAGAAATCTCTATAAACATCCATTTTGTTCAGCATTAATTGACTAACCTCAATGTTGATTAATGCTGAACAATAGACTATAAGGAAAAAGCACAACAGTAGAAAAGGAAAGGCAATGCTAGCTTGTTTTTTTACATGGTTCCGCTGCCCTTACGCTCCTACTCCATGGTCTATAACCTTTGGGCAGGTCACTCCAAGAATTCCACTAACTTTCTCCTTCTCGAACACCTTATGGAGGTGGAGAAACCTTTTATAAGTCTTATTTGCAAAAGAGTAAAATTTAGGATGGAAGGGAGGGCTTGGGAGTAGAGATTATGGTAGAGTAGATTTTCTATAGAAGTTGAATTATTTTGTATCCAACATGTCCTATATTTATAGGCCTCTCACAAGCTTCCAAGAAATCTCTATAAACATCCATTTTGTTCAGCATTAATTGACTAACCTCAATGTTCCTCGATTGGTTGCTGGTGCCCAACTGCTTTACTCATCATTTTAGTTGACTGCTTGCAACACTAGCTTTTGAAACAACTGTTATAACAAACTAAGCGTTATGTAACCGTTGAACCATCTATCAATCAATTGCTTGACTATCAGTCGACTATCTTTAACTGTAGCTTCTCGAAAATTGTTAATACAACAAACTAACATTCTGTTATAATAGATTAATCATTATGTCAATCAACTCAAATGACTATTAGCCAACTATTTAACAGAGACAATCAGAATTGTACCCTTGGCTTAAATCATGAGTCGACACATGGTATTAGTATTACTTGACTCATCAGTCAACTGACACATTTGGCAAACAAGGGCTCTAAGCTGAGACTTTGTTTTGCCGCATATCTGTCTTTGATCTGTTTGAACTTTTTCTTGCCACAGATCCAGACACCCTTGATTTGTTGGGTCTTTTTCTTACTATATGACCTACTCTTGCATACACTTGTACAAATTTATCAAATACATTTTCTAACTTAACCCTTAGGTAACATCGAAACCGATTGCACCTGCAATATGAGAAAAAGGGAAGCTGAGAAGATCGTGAATTTGGGATAAACACTTTTTTCTCTAGATACTAGTAAGGGAAGTCAAAGAGACCTTTACAAGACACTAGTTAATAATTGAAATAAAGGGAGAGGAGTTATTGACACTCCAAATTCACACATTTGGAGGGTTTTATACCTAATATATAATGAAAGGAAATGGTAGGATATTTTTTACTTTGATGTTCCAATATCTTTAATTTTTTTCACCAAGAGAGGATTTAGAATTCTCCCTTCCCTTTCCTCTTTCCCTTTCTTCCTCATCGACATTGAAGAGTATGTTTACTTGGAGAGATGTAAAGGAAGAGGCAGACAAGTAAAGAATTGGATAGACAGAAGAAGCAAATGGGAGGGGTATTTATATCTGACAACAATTTCCTTTTTGAGTTCAAGGAAGTAGATAAAGCCCCCAAAAATAATTGGCTAGTTGTTAGTGACCAATTGATGATGTTTGTAGATTAATCAGTGCCATGATCCATGTAATCAATTAGTCTCCTTGATCTGTTGAATGATCCCATTGCCAACACCTAATTCCTCCAAGTAATAATTTTTTCTACTGACTCCAACTAGCCATCTTAGCATTCTCAGTTTGCAACAATAATTTTTTAAACATATTGTTTACTGTCCAACACTCTGAACTATATATTATGTTGGAGAGTAGAATTACAAAAAGGCAGTGACTCTTAAAATGTTTAAACTTTAGTGACAATAATGATAATTGACCCTCAAAAGAATCTTTTTTTCCCACAAACATGATGTAATATGAAGATTGGGTTAAATTATAAAAATACAAACTATACCATCATTTCAAAACTTTTTTTTCTTCATCTCATTTCTTTACTTTATCATTTAATTTTGGCCATTTTGTTAAACTTTTTGTGGAAGTGGGCAGGAAGCTGAATAGAACCTAATTAACATATTGTAAGTTAATCCTCCCTCTTTGACCTTAATCCCAGTAACACTAAGCTCATCCCCTTCACTACCTCTGTGTCTCTACATCCGTCATACACCCAAGCAGTTATTTATTTTCCACTACTGTGAGCCACCTTGAATTCCATCCTTGCCTGCTTTGGAACTCCATATTATTTTACCCTACTTCTGCAGCAATTTGACAGTGTTACTACTTCCACAATCCTCTAGCAAAAGGTCTGTATGGGTGTCTTTGTGGCCAACAGTAGTGGGGTGATGGGGTATTGATTCGTGTCACTACGTGATTAATGGATAGGTTTGTGTATGGGAAGGGGTGATAACTGCAATGAGTGCTTTTCCAATGTCTGCCTTCAATGGATTGTTGATACAGGGGTTTGTACAGTCGATGCCTTGGCTGGGAGGCAGATTACAATTAACTATATTGTCTGAAAATATAGAGAGTGAACAATATAAGATGGGGTAGCGTTGCTGCCAGTATTTAGTGTAGTAGTGAGAGGAGATAACCGGATGCATTGAAGCTGGCATCAAAAGTGATAAATACTTAAAATATGCTGATTGGTTGCCTTAGTCACATTTCTGTTTGCTTCAATGTTGGAATCACAAACAAAACAAAAAAAATGCCGTGATTGAAAAAAGAATAAAAATGTATGAAGTAAAACACAGGGACGTAGTTGGTGTGTAGTGTACAAGAAAATAGTCTTCATCAAATTGATTGCATATAGTTTGCTTTTTCATTATCTAATTTTTTGTATGATTATGCCTTTTTATTTGTGCACTAGAAGAATTTTAAGCATATGATTCTGGATCCATGATAGCCTTTTGACTTATTTGGCACGACATTTCCCTCAAGTCATGCCAAACACTTCATGAGGTTGCTATGAACTTTATCTCTCTTGAATCTGTATTTCTCCTATTTCAAAATCTTGGCAATTATAATTTCTCTAGTAGATACTAGGGCTGTAAACGAGCTGAGCTTGAGCTCGACTCAACTCGACCTCGAACTCGATTTTTTTAATTATTTTTTAATAAATAAATAAATATATTATATATTATAAAACAACATAAAAATATATATTATTATTGGCTCATTTGGCTCAACGAGCCACCGAGCCAGTAATAATTAAGCTCAAGCTCGGCTCGATTTCTAATCAAGTCGGCTCAAGCTCAGCTCGAGCTTGGCCAAATTTGAGCTCGAGTCGAGTTTGGCCAACTTTGAGCTCGAGTCGAGTTTTGACCGAGCTGCTCGTGGGCAGCTCATGAACGGTTTGCTCATTTGCACCCCTAGTAGATACCGTTGCTTGCTAGTGTTCTTCGTAAATGTGTTTCTTCAAATCTTCACGATTAGCTTTGGTGGATTGTGTATGTGAAGGTAGTCACCATGCCAAAGGTATTAATAGGTGGTTTCTAAAGCTTTGCTACTTCTGCGTTGTCACTTTTTCAAGTCTTAATGACTAATTAACTTGAAGTATATACTAGAAGTGAAGGTGGCAAAATGGATTTATCAGACCAAACCATAACAAGTTGTGCTCGACATGAACTGTGCTCGACATGGCCCATGATGGCTGAATGTGACACTCAATTTGAGCTCAATTAGGCCTTTTATTAAATAAAATAATAAAAATGAATTAAAAAATAGAAAAAATATAGGAAAAATTTAAGTATAAAAAGTTAATATAGCTTTTTTGAATAATTATTTTGTTTAAATTTTTAATCTTTTTACTGCTCCTATACATATATTTTTAATATGTGGGTCAAGCTTAGCCCACAAACCATCTTGCACGTCGAGTCACCTTTCACAACTCCATGTGTAGATTGGGTTGGGCTCAACACGGCCCAACTCTATCGCATTGTGCTAGTCACAACCCAAATCGGGTTGGGTTGGGCCAGATCGCAAGCGACCCAAATCGATTGTCACTTGTAAGTATAATTGACTTTTGTGAGACACTGAAGGTTTGATATTTATCAAAAGACACACTACAAGTTAGAATTTATTAAAATGTGCACCATATTCTTAGAATACCGTATGATTTTTTAAATATCTATAAAACTTTTAAAACTATTTCAAAATCAAGGACACCTATGGATTCCCGAGAACACGATGAATTTAATGATGCTCTTAGTTGTCATTATGATCACTAAAAGCCACTAAAATATAATGGTATGGACGACCGAGCACTATGAATGCAATGATGGTCTTATATTACTATTTTTGACCATTAGAAATATAATCAGTGAGTTTTACCCAAAATAGCTTAATGGCCTTATAGTGGTCAAAATAAAAAGGACATGAATAAATTCGCGGGGTCATCATGAATGTAATGGAGATCTCATATTGTTAGTTTGACTAAGTTAACAACATTAGATACGATTTAATTACATGATTTGACTCAAACTCGAAACATCATTGATAGAAACACGTCCTAAAAGTGATGCAATATGGCGTGAATATATAAATGAGTTGAAATGAAATGACATGTTTATTAAGATAATTCATTTTAGAAAATAATGAGAACTTCATGTTGTATAATTTAATTCTTGAGGCAATTTAGTTAATGTCACACTTAATATTTTACATAGTTCTTTATTGGCTTGAATGACACAACACATTTATACACGATTAATATGGCACGACACAAATTGCCTTTCCTAATTTTGACTGCTATAAGACCATCAAGTTGTTTTAACCAACCCACCTCAGTAAAATAAGCACATAAATAAATTTTTGGGAGCACTATTCTATAAAGTTAATGATGGTCTCATGTTCTATCTTGACCACTAGAAGACTAATAAATATACTTTTGTACTTTTTTTGTTCAAGATAATCATCAAGCTAATTTAGAGTTGTTTTGGCTAAAGCAATCTTAGTGACCCTTTCTAGTAGTTAAAATGATAATATGAGATTAGTGGTGCTCCCAGCAGATTATTTATACCTCTTTTTTTTTTTTTTGACTACTTGAAAGTCATCAAGGTGTTTTTGCATAAATACCTTTAGGCAAAACACCTTGATGGTCTTCAAGCAGCCAAAATAACAATATGAGATCATTATTTTGATCATGATTCTCCTTGGAGTCATTCATGCCTTTATTTTGATTTTATAATCAAAATTTTAAAATAAGACACTTAGCATTAGATTTTGATGTTCTTCAGAATCAATTGATTTTGACCATTGGAACATTATTAAAATATTTTTGAAGCGGGTAAGGCTGTGTACAATAGACCCAATGTGATCCAACTTTTCCTCAGGACCTCGCATTGGTAGGAGCTTCGTGCACTGGGTTGTCCTTTATAGAGGTGTTTGGGAACTATAGGGGTATTTTGCACTCTTTAGTAAATCTTAAATTATAAGGGCGTTCTGAGATTTGATAATTATGAAGCTTTAAATACCGTATTCTTTTTTCCCGTTATTTCTAAGAAGCACCTATATGCTTTAATGACTGATTGACTGATGACATGCTAGGTGATGGTTGCATTTCATGTGTTGATTCATTATACCCTTCTTCTCTTTGCTATGGTATGTATTGAACATTAATTAACATCCTACTTCTTAACTTTGTACATTTTATTTGCCACAGAGATTTTATATGGTGAAGCCTTGTCCAAAAGAGATGAAATGTGATGTTGAGGTTAGAAACAGTTTGCTGTCTTATTTGTTTTGCTTTTTGGTATATTTTGGTTTTTCTTAATTCTTAGGAGTAATTCCATTTTGAGCTCGAACTTAATTTTTTTCCTTTATTTTTGTCCTTTTGTTCGATTAGACGCACCATTTTGGTCCTTTAGCTATCTCTGAAAATCTCAACAGTGTCTTGAATTAGCTGCTACAGGTGTCAAATATAAGACACCTAATTAAACTACATGAGCCAAAATGGGGAAAATGAAAACTTTTGGGACAAAAAAATTGAAATTAATTAATGATAAGTTCCTTTCCTCATCTTGTTCAGTTGTAACTCTTTCAAATATTTTTTATGGACAGTTGAGTTCGTACGCTATAAGAGATGTGGGAGAGTACAAAAACTTTTGTGACCGTCCAAAGGGTCAAAGACCACAGCCTGAGGAGGTTATTGGGGTATGCTTTTTTTATTGTAATTTCTATATAATGTGAAGATATTTGTAGTCATTACATAATTTCTATATAATAAACTTGGCACTTGAAGAAAGTAAATCAGTTCATGATGGCTTCAGCCAACATATATTTAGTTGCTTTCCAGGGAGCTGTGTGGATTCAAGTTAGAGGGCTCCATTTGTTAGTGAAGATTTACAATTACTTGGATGAAAAGGTGTTATAGTAATCAGCTGAGCAAATGTTGTTGATGGATATGAAAAAAAGCTAAATTTTAGTAAAATGGTCCATGGGGGCAAAAGTTTTACCTACTAAGATCATATTGAAATTAACAACTGTGTTTCCCTTCTGTTTCCCCCTTTCATGCAGTGTCTTTGCAATTATCTTTGATAAGAAAATTTCATTTATGAGGAGAAACAAGTAAACAACTACAATGGTAGGAAACAGACCTAAAGTATAGTGTGAACTCTGATAATTGATGGAATTGATTCTTATTCCAGACTTTGTTTTCAATGTTCCTCGAGGAAAATGACACAACTGGCACAATGGAATATAATTTATTCCCATTTCACACTTAGTTTCCAATGATCCTCTAAAACACATTGTAGTGAATCGCAGTCATGTGTTCACCAGTGTCAAATTTCTTGCCCGCTAGAGCCTGTGCAATAATAACTCATGTATTACGTATCATTTACTTCATCTGTTGCCTGTCTATTGTCTTATTTATCAAACCTTCTAGAGATTTATGTTTAGGATCCTCAGATTGCTGGTAATTATGGCTGTAGAAATCACATAGCCATTTCCTGTTTGGTAGAATAATTCTTTAGTAGAAGGGGCATCAAGATTGATCTAAACAAATTGTAGTTTCTGTTTAGTTTTTCAGCATTTAGTATTGTTGAAACACGGAACACTTTATTGAGATATGTCTAGTTGGATTCTTTAGCCTGCCCTAATTTGTAATCAGAATTCTTTTTATTAGCTAATTGAAATTTTTGGAGGTACCTTGTGAAGTTTCTTTAACCTGTTAGCTATAATGGTAGTTTTATTACTATATATGTTTATTTGCCATAATATTGTTAGTCATCTGCCATATCCTCTGAGAGGGATCACTTTTGAGGGAACATGCTAGCGAGACATGCACACTTGTTTTCTTGCTTCACCATATTTATTCCATTGATCCAATTGTCATATTGGAGTTCACTCCGCTGCAAGTTAAAATGACTATGATTACTTGTCTATTTGTGGGTAATAATTTTGAATTTTATCTTGATTTTGTCTTCAGGATATTGCAGAACATCTGACAACCATTCACCTCTCACGTTGTGAACGTGGAAAGCGTTGTCTTTATGAGGGCTCAAGTCCACTGGGTGGCTTTCCTAACACATGGGTATCCTCGACTTTTCTTCAATTTAGATGTCAGTTCTATTTATATTCAGTCACTATTTTGTAAACATGACTATGCTGGGCATTCCAACCGTATCAAAGATAATCTGGTCAAGTGTATGGCATAAAATCCAGATGGTCTATTGAATTAGAACAGCAGCAGCAAATACTGAACCGGAGGGATGCTGGATTACCTGCTGGGTCGAGTTTACAAATTTTTGTTTAGTTGCCCATAATTGATGAATTAACCTTTACACTTTTCTTCCTGTTTAGGGTGGTGCATCATACTGTTCATCAGACCTCACTATTCACAAAAATGGTGAAGTCCACACTTGGGACAGAGGATACGACGAGGAGGGGAATCAGGTGAAGTCTTTATTGTAATATCACTTCATGGATCAGCTATTAAAATGCATCAGCCACTATACATAACGAGGTCTCTTATTATTTACATTTTATTTAAGCAGGTCTGGGGTCCGAAGACGGGTTCTTATGAGTATAAGCCTGCAAAACTGTCGAACAACGGCGACATGTTCTCACCTTTGAACTTCCGCTCTATATTTTCTTTCCTTGGATAAGATGGAAAGTTCTTTTGTAGTCAGTGAACAGTAGCCTGCATATAATCCAAATCAAATAATTCATATCTTTTCATTCTTACTCATCTGTCTGTCTCAAAACCGGATCCAACCTCGTCTAATACATGAGAGTTGGTTTTCCAATAATGCTTTTGTGAAATAGAAACAATTCACAATCCTTTGTCCTCCAAAGTAGGCTATGAGAAGCAGAGGATAGATAATGATAAAATTAGCCCATTTTGCAGGAGTAAAGAAGGCAGATGATCATACAACACCACACGAGGCCGAGGGGGTTGCGTTGTTATGCTGGCGCTGATGCTCTTCTCTTGGATCAGCCCTCTTCCTTTGTTATTGCAATACTTGGGCTGTCCAAATCTCATCGGATCAGCTGATTATTAGCTCACTATATTTTGTGGCAGCAATTGTCATCGGTTATTAGTATCCTGTTTGTGTGTTTGTGGCTCCAAATATCATCAAACTAGCAAACTATGAATGCACGAAAGCAGCAGGCATCTTCCAAACGAAGTCGGCTGGCGTTCTCAAATGGATGCCTTGGACCTCTGGATTTAAATGCGTTTGCATGTTTACTACAAGGCCCAGTAGTCAGTTGCCATTGCAATAAAGCTTTACAGACTAGTCCAGCACGTTCATGATTCAGTTGTACAAGGACATTTGGATCGAAGAGGGTGGACATTCTAGTGCTCGTATAGAACTCTCGTGCAATGAAATTTAAACGTGTCTATCGGAGCTTACATATTATTAAGTTCATAGAAATATTGAAAATCTTGTGTATTGGTTAGATTCCATGGAAGTGGATGGTAACAGAGCAAAATATCATCACAGAAAAGGGGCGTTTTAAAGCCTGAACTGGATGTATCAAACAGTAAGGCTGTTGAAGCCATCGAAGGCCTTCCCATTGTTGGTTCAGATTTCGACCCCGTCAAAGGGCTAAACATCGGTGGCATAAAAAGAAGCTAACCAACTGGCATGTCAAAATTATGTATTCGGTTGTAGTCAGATCCTCTAAGACCATATTTTATGGACGACTCTTGGTCCTTTTAATCTGTACCGTTAGATCAAATTAAAAATCTATATATTAATCCCTCTTGATCTGATCCATCCATAAAATGTGAACCAGAGGATCCTTACTCATTCGCACCCCAGCACCTCCGCCAATCCGCCCCTGGGCCAATAAGAAGGAGGTAAATCATGGATGACTACTAACCATTAGCACAAATGATTAAGGCATGAGAAAGGTATGCTT
>JBBPFP011020869.1:0-13352 GCA_037974795.1 Kaempferia galanga | reverse complement strand
TCTGTTACTGTGAGTACTTCATGTGAATAATTGTTTTAGAGTGGTAGTTAGCTTGTGAGAGTTGAATGCAAGAAGTTTATAACATGCGTAGATTTCTCATCACTTTCTTCTAACTCAAGGCTGTCTTATGAGGTGGTTTAGTTTTAAGTTAAGAATTTTGGGCTTTTGATGTTGGAGCGTTTGGTCTTATGTATTGAAGCGATTCACATTTATCCGGATGTTTCTATGGAAACAACTTGGATTGTTATATATATGCTATTTAAAATGGAAGGCAATGATATTGGCAGTTCCTGTGTTTGTGTGACGCATGATTGTCACTTGGTTATAAGGTTTCTAGAAGAGTCTAGCTGTGACTGGTTTCGTTTGTTTGACAGTCACAAGAAGAGTAGCGGTGGTACTTACATCTAGAAGGTTCTTGCAGTAACATTTCTTTTAATTCTCAAAGAGGGTCACTACTCTCCAGTCCTTAGGGTCTTGTAGATCCATTTAGTGAGTATGCGGAGCTGACCTTATTGAAGGGAGAGGAAGATATCAATGCAAGGTGCAACAGCACTGTGCAAGCTTTAGTGTTAAAGGAGAAGAGGGATTATTGTTCTGCATGTAGGATGGTGGAAGAGGATACCAGAATTCACATGAAGCATTGGCTCATGTGAATGATCACTGATGTAGCAGCTAGGTTTGAGCGAGGAGAAATTTGTGTGCCACTGGCGAACATTGTTTGCTAAGGTCGCAGGCAAAGGCTGTTGCTGTAATTGCCGCAGTCAGTTGTGTATATGGCGATGGAGGTGGTTTATTGTGCATGGATAGATAGAGACATGTGCTTTGATGAAATTGCATCATCCTTTGCTTGTTATGCTGCTGCCCAATGCAGTTGGAGGAGATGCCGGCTTGTAGGCATCCTAGGGATAGAGTAGCATTGCTGCTTGTTAGCTTGTGACAGTAACAATGAGAAAGGGCGTAAGAGCTATATTGCTTGCATGTTTGTTGGTTCATAACAGGAACAACAAGAACAGGAAACAACTGGGTCGAAAGGATGGATAGTAAAGAAAAGGGGAAATTGGTCATTTTGGCTATTCCACTCTTCCTCTTCCTCCTCGTTAATTACTGTTCTATTTGGTTCGTGCCGTTGATGTACGTTTTTCATCGACCACCTTTTGGTCGTTTATTTGCTTAAATGATAGATTTGTCTAGTTTTATACCTTCTTTATGTGCACTACGATTGTTTCACCAGTAGGACTTATCGGACCTTGAGATTTTGGGGGTTCATACTGAGGTACTCATTTTGTGGACGTAAAGGTTCTTTTCTTAAGGGAATGACTGTATGTGGACCCAAGTATTTGAGTGCAGCAGGATCTTGCTTTAGTGTGGTTATCATTAGATTCTTAAGTACCTTGCAGCACTTGTTAGAAAATACTAGGAAGAACCAATTTGTATTATCAGTTAATGAATTTCTTTGAAAGTGAAGGAAATGTGGGTTTGCTTATTGAATCTTTAAGTGAAGTTGGAAACTTAAAATATGATACTTGAAGATGCAGGAAATAGTATGTGTTTTGTCAATTGGAATGTGTTATTTAGTGCATGTGATTACCAATCTCAGAATAAGTAATTTTGTTAGAACAAAACTATGGTGTCCAATTCAGAGTTTTGCATGGCTTGTAAGCTAGATTATTGTTTTATATTGTTCTATTGTTCATGCTTCTCAAGTTAAAATGTATATACCTTTTCCGATTGCTATCTTATATAGCAGTAGTTTTTGTTAACAGAAGAGATCTGAACAACAGAAGTATGGAAAAAAAAAGAGACCTATATGGTGGAATTTAGTATCAAGGGTTCATTAACTGTGTGGGAGCAGTTCAATGTGCAAGAAAACAAGTGCATCATAATTTTAATCTTTTATCCTTCTATTTTTACCTTCTTGTAGAGGTGGGTCATTAATTTCCCTGATGCTATCCTAATAACAATTGCTATTATCGTAATTTTGTTCTGGTAGACAGACTACAAATTAGGACATGTAACATATTTAATTTTGGGTGTTACAAAACTGGTAATAACCATTAGTCCTCATTTAAAGAAGGTATTGGATGTGATGTTGGATATTGGAGCTAGATTTCAACTATGGACACTTATGGAGTTTTCAGTTTATGTGTGGACTTGGTTTATATAGCCCTAATGTTATTATGGTTTGAACTCTTTGTTAAATTGCTTCATCTGGGCACATGAAGTCGAAAAGGTTTCAACTCATTTAACTACAGTTGGGGGATTTCAGGCATGTCGTTTGTGGGGGAATTATGGTGCTTGTGATTGGTGGCTTGTTGATAGACAGCTGGAGTAGATGCTATATTGCTGGTTGCCTAGTTATTGCCAAGTTTGATGCATCAATACAAATATAGCTCTACTGAATGCCCACCGTTGATACTATGCTAAGTTCACATTTCAAACTGTTAAATTGTTGGTGATTATTGATCCAAACTTCTGAGGCCAACTTGCACATCGCTCATTCCTTTGAGTGAATGATGCAAGAGTTGTTCTTTACAAAGAATGGTTTTCTTGTGTGAAGGCTCCTAGGAGATGTTGCACTATTGGGGAGGTACAAACTTTGATTAAAGCTAGTTTTTGGCTAAGATGAAACATGTTAAGGGTTGCTTGGATCATTGGCAGCTACTATAAAAGTATCTAAGTATGTGCATATCTTTACTATAATTTGTAAATTTCTTTATTTCATCTTATTACATTTTACATTTTGTTCAGTTTCTGTCCTAGTTCTGTAGCTTATACTTTGCCGAATGAAGACAATTGTAATTTTCTCCATCTGTATGATTTTGTGAAGCTAGTTATTAGTTATTCTCCTATATTTGTTGTTCTTATACTTTATAGCTGTGTTTTCTAGCAATGTAACATTGTGCATTGGCCTGCTGTCGTATACATTCTTGAGAAGAACAATGAAAGATGACATTATCGTTCCTATGGTAAAATAATCCTCTTTCAATATTTCCGTCTTCAAATAGGTATTTTCATCAATGTGGTAAACCTGTTGTCTTTTCTCTTTGCAGCTGGATTTCCAGATAGTGAATGATCAGAAAATACCAATAATCTTGAGTTCACAGGATGAATGGGATAGTAGCTTGAAAGCCATCCTTGATTGGTCCCCCTTTTCTTCAACGGAGGAGCTTTTGCTACAGGTACTCTCTTTACAAAAACTCGAGACTGGTTCTAAAGCATATTGAGGAATGTATGTTTTGTTCTGATATATTGCCTTGTATTATCTTGCTTTCAATACATTTGTATTAGTTCGTCTTTCTTTGGTTTTTAAAATTGACTCAACAAAGCAAGTTATCCAAAATAGGACCTAATTTTCTGTATTAAAAGAAAACAGAATATTTAATTCTGATTTGATTAGATTCCTGAATCACTTCAAACAATTTTGTTACTTGGTAGGATTAGTTTGTCAGTCAGAATTAATTGTTGATTGCAGAATTAATTTGCCTCTTCCTTTCCATGGTTACATATTGTAATACAAACCTTGAATATTAGCACTATTAGAATGATCAAATGATTGTAAAAGGTATGTACATACCAAAATAAGGAACCGATAAAAAGTCATGTAGATCCAATTCTAGCATCATGTGGATGATCTCTCCCTCATTATTATCGCTCTCTCTCTTCTCTCCTCCCGCCTCTCTCCTCTTAAGATCTTTTCTCCTGTTCCTTTATGTCTGTTTGTTCTCTCTCCAATTATTTCTCCCTCGTTAAACTAACCAGTAGTTATGAAGAACAACAAACTGTACACTTACTATTAATTTTGCGGTTCAATTGAAGTAGCATAGCTCAGTTCAATTGCACACCTGATTTAATCCCAGACATGTTAGAGTTCACGATTGGACTAATAATTGCTGATATGCCCTATTGTAAATTAAATTCCTTAGCAAAATATTGATTTAAAGAATAATTTATTTAGTAGAAATATTTTTTCATTTGACAAATGTGCAATATTAACTGTTTATATTAGTTGGAAAATTCTTTGTTTTTTTTCTCCAAATGAAGAACATGATATCCTTGATAGATATGATTGATTTCATTTTGTCTGGGTAGTTACAACTAATAGGTAAAAATTGATATGATTGTTCTCTTATGGTTCTTGTGAACGGATCACTTCTAGTATGCATTAGCGTTTTCTTTACAAATGGGAATTGCATTATATTTTTCACGTATTTACAAGGGATGAAACCTCTCATAATTTTATTTAAATAAGACAAATCTTACTTTTTTCTTTGACTATTCAGTTTGAAGATATGGGGCTGCATGGAACCAAAGTAGTGGTTTATAACTTGTGGATGAATGATGATGGACTCCTGGAATTGGACTTTGATGATGATGATGAGGTAACTTAATTCGCAAACCATGCATCCACTTTTTGTGCAAGTGTCTACTCATGTTAGTAAACATTATCAGTAAGAAACAACTAATGGCGGTGGACATAAGGATTATAAAAGTTGTACTCTACTGCTTAATATCCTTGCTGATTGTGGGCACTCTGGCTAATGGATTGCTCATGAAGCTTTGTATCTGAATAATTATTTTCTTAGTCATCAAATGATCATTCATTTACTTTAATGATATCTATTGTTCATGGAATCTCTTTTCTTCCATCTTATCATTTTTTTGTATTTGCACATCTTCTTCATATCTAATTTATTCCAAGGATATTTAGTTTAGTGGACTAACAAATAGTTAGTTTTGGCAAGCCGAATGAAGAGTAAATGTGTTATTATATGTAAATATGCATTGCGTTATTTCCCTGCATCATCATGCGGGCACATGGACTGCTTGTTAGAACAATGCAACTAATTAATGTTTTAATTGTTTCTAGTGATTATGTTTTTTATTTTGCAAAAGCATTTTCCTCTCTGATAATAAATGATGTGAATGGACTAGGATTGCTTGGTTATGCTGTGTGGTAGCAATTACTAGAGAAAACAATATGTTGGATAGATGTTGTTCTGGAGACAAAATGGTTTGTACTAGGCCGAAATTTTGCTACTATAATTCTATATTTGCATTTAGTGCTATGGATTCATCTTCTTAATTCTTATAGGAGGATTCACTTGTTACCAAGCTTTTCACATTTAAGAATGTATCTCTATTCCAGTTTGAACCTTTAAGATGATGAATAAGTGCATTAAGTTGTACAGTCTATTTTGTGCTATGGGTAGATGTGCCTTTTACAACACAATTAATAATTTGTTGTGTATAATTGTCTTCTGCACAAATGTGACATTGTTCTATTCACAATACTAGTATCTGCATCCTCAAATATTGAAGAAAATTCTGTGTTTAACAATTTAAAGCACATTGTGATGCACAAATATGTTTAACTTTACAATAATTTCTGTGCCTGCTGTAACATGCGTTCTTGTCTACACTATTTTACAACAACTTGTTTAACATTTCTGCCTGTACAATTATTACACTTTTTTAATAGCTCCATCCATATCCAGAAACATTTAGATGCTTAACTGGCTTTCTTACTGCCTTTGTTATATATTTATCAGAAAAAGTTTATTTTTCTTATTGTTAACCAATGTAAGACTTAAAATTTATTCACCACAGGATATATTACTGAGAGATCAAGCTTACAGTGGAGGCTTTACAAGAGCTAACAAAGAGGTTGTTCATTGCCATGTCTCTTCTAGGCTTAAATATTCTCTGCGGGTGAGTTTATGCACTGTTCTCATATGTGAATGGAATGGTTTGCGTATATCCAACCTTATGTTAATGGAAGTTTACTTTTCAGGCTTATGCTTCTATTCTCTATATGCGGAAATTCTCAAATTTTCATATTATACTAAGAGGGAAGCCTGTTGAGCAAGTTAGTATTGCAGATGAGTTGAAATTTATAAAAACAATTACATATAAACCCCAAGTGGGTGTGGATGGAGAAAGTGTAAGTTTGTGTTTCTATTTTATTTTTCACATTCATATTATACTTTGCTGACCACACCTTGTGGTGGGATAAGTCTACGTTGTTCTGTCATGTCTTTCTTACGATGTTGTATCACTTTTCATAAGTGCATGTCTGGCATAATGTGTCAGTTTGTTTAACACACCACTTCACACAATACAGGTGTCTGTGAGGATTACAATTGGCTTTGCAAAGGAGGCTCCTGTTTTAGGAATTTTTGGTGTTAATGTGTACCATAAGAACCGTCTTATTATGGTAAGATATGACATGTAGTTCTGCCAATTCTATTGCCTTTGTTATGCTCGATCATTTTCGTGTGTGATTCTTTGAAGGTTATTTAGGAAAATAGTTACTTTATACGAAAATTTAAGATTCAAAATCTCACTTTGTGTTGTTGTCTTGATACGTAGCTTGAACTAGATGATATTGACTATATGCCATCCCACCTGAGGTCAATCCACATAATGATAGACTTAGCTTAACATGTGTGATCTAAAGCAATATCAAAGCAACAACATAACTTGGTCGAGAAGCAACCACATGGAGTATCGAGCACAACCAACTCTATAGGAAACTTGAAGTTGAAGATAATATTGGAAAAGTTAGCACAAATGTTCAAAGTATGCATAAAGGGATAACATGGATACAAGATAAAGTAAAGGTCAATAACAATTCCAGCATCATCAATATCAAAATAATGATGAAAAAAACTATGTACAGTTGTAATGACCATGTCTCATATGTAGGCCTTACGGCATTGATCTTATTTGCATCTCTTCCATCTGTTTTTATTGAATTGGTCCCAAATGCTACTACTGTCTCTTGTAAGAGTGGCTTGATTCTACCTAATTTGATTCACCTATCAAGCTTATTCTTGCATGCACTTTGGCCATCATTCCCATGGGTTCCTCCACATTGTTTTGCATGATGATCTTAGGTTGGATGGGTTTAAATATGCATTGTCTTTTGGCTACTCAGCATTCATGGCAAGTGAAATAGAACTCTTTCTGCAAAGCGAAAGCAAGATGTATTATTAATAATAAAAGTAGTAGAGGCAATCCTTGGACTCGGAGTTTCTTCATCACCTAACTCTATTCTGAACTTTCCATCTAATCTCCCACAGGTCATGCTCTAGTTAAACCTAGTTGCACCAGTTTGCCCCAACCACACAACCTGACTTCCTGTACACAATGTTGTTGTTGGTGTGGGAGGGAGGAACAACCGCTGGAGCAGTTGCTGACACCCCTGGCAAGGCGTTGTCACCACTGTCTGCGAGAGGTCGCCACTACCGTTGGAGCCACGCAACCTAAATGGATGAGGTTGACGCCACATTGATGGAAAGAACTAACCGCTGCTCCTCTTACTCTAGGGTTTCCACTCAAAGATGTGGTGCTTGTAAAGAGTTGTTTGTGGAGGTTGGGTGGTTTCTGTGAAGCGATAAAAGTGCATGTATTTCGCATAGAAGGTGATAGATTGATAGAAGAAAATGGATTGATGGGAGGTTGATGATCTGTTGAAGGTTATTATCGGCTGTTGTATGGTTTCTGGGATGCAATAGAAGATGAATTTGTTAGTGAAGGTGATGGATCAATAGCAGGAGTCACTTGATCCTCTAATTCCTCCACATCTCTTTTCCCTGCTTTCCTTTTAGCCACTGAGCAATCAACCTTCTGACTTCTGTCCCTCTCTCCCTCTTCTCTCTTTTCCTTCCCCTTCTGCCACTCTCCCTTCTCTTATTCGAAGTAATTATAACCTAAGTTCTGAAAGGATGTGGTTGCAGTAATTGAATGCTTATTATTTGCAAAACCTGGAAAGAACTTGTATATATGATAAAGCACAGTCATTGCTTACTTTCTATCTCAACAAAGTTGTCATTTGCTGGAGCTCCAAAGCAGTGGAGCTTGATGATGCTGATCTTCAATTGCCACAAGGATTAATATATAGACTACAAGTCTACAACAATACACAATGCGGTCATTCCGGAAACTAGCTCCCATCAGTTTCTTGATAAATATTATAGGTTCATTTCTAATCAGAACACCACCTTCATATATCCTCAAATCCATTAAATTATTTGCCTAACCTTGTAAATCGTAACCAATTGTCCTTCCCACTTTCACTTGATCAACAATTATGGAGAAGTGTCCAACAAGATCCGATAATGACAATTGCATATTTTTTTTTTTCTTTCTTGATAGATACGATAAAAGTGTACAAGTAACATAAAAGATTTATATATTTCTATATCCAAATTTTTATATCGAAACTAAAAAAATGAAACTGGAAACAAATTAACTTAAAAAAATGGCTAACAATATTGTTTAGGAGATCATATAATGATACATTAGTTCAATAAACAACATTAATAGAAAGATTCATTCTTTTTTACTTGCTTGCATGGAACTCCTTCAGCAGCACAAAAATGAAGATATTCACAATTATTTAGAAATATTGTGAATTTTGATGAAGAGGGAGTGTAACAAACAAAACTGGTGTTATTTATTGCCTTATATGTTGGCACATGTCTTCATAGTTCCAATATATGCTTCTTTGATTTTGTAGCTTTAAGATTATTTCTATATGTATATTTCTTTGTATCTCCTTTAGGCTGATGTTGTGTTTACCAATATGATGTAAATTGAGGAATATAGTATATGCTAACACGTTCTAATGTGTTTTTTTGTTGTTGTTGCTGATTGACTTTTCAATTTCTTTCTTTAGCCATATTGGAAAGTTGTTCAGGAAGGTTCAAGTCGTGGGAGGTGTGTCGTTGGTATGCATCTACAATGATGTTTTGCTTATCCATTATTATTACATGTTTTTAAATATTTTTACTTCAACTTTATCCACTTACAGGAATTTTTGAAGCCAACTTCATCGAACCTGCCCATGATAAGCAGGATTTTGAAAGGACGCCCTTGTTCATTCGCCTAGAGTCAAAGCTTAGACAAATAATTCTCGAATATTGGTAAAGCTTCTAGAGAAATGCTCCTTTCTTGATTTCATACCAGCCAATCTTGTTAATGTACTGCTTGTGAAATAATAAGAAATTACTGGCATAAATCCATTGGTGAAGCAAAATGGTCTAGCGTCCATTTATCTTGTCACGAACCTGGTTGAACTCACTTTGTCCTATGTTGATGTTTACATGTACGGTTTTCCCATATGTTATTTCCTGACTCCTGATTTTTTAAATGGAAAGTGCAGATAAGCATGTCACAACAGCATTTGTATTGGTTTCTGTGGTTTTAAGGGAGTCACCTGTAGTGGTGTTTATCAAATAGGCTGATGCGGAGATAAGATTGAAATCTGTCAAACTTGGAGTGAATTAAGAGTTGTATGTAACTATCACCTGCTTAGCTATTCATTTATGTCCTAAAACGTATTGTAAGAAACTGGATAGTTGAAATATTAGAATAAACTACAATAACAGCAGTAGTAGCAACAAGGCAAGTTACACACTATTTAAAGTTAGCATGAGTGTTTGAACAATAATGGTTATATTTAAACAACATGATAGAAAGTGATTGGTAAATGAAGGTTTATTAATCAAGTGATGGTAAAGGATGGGACCTATTACAAAAATATTATGCTCTACATTTATGGTTAGTTAGATTGAACTAAGATCTGTCTCTGAGTATAAAAAGTACTGGTACTGCATTGAGGGAGATGATGGTAGCTTGATGAATATGTGAATGCAAACTTTTATAAAATCTATTTCTTGGTGAATGTTTAAACGTTTTTAAAAATAAATTGTTAATATCATTTTAAAAAACTGCTGTCTAGGTTGCATATGATGTTACTTTGGTGAATCTAGAAGAGGAATGCATAGTGGCCGCATTGATATGCGGGTCGCATATGCAAACTAAATTGATTTAATACCCTAAACTATTCTATTTGGTATCTTTTACTTGTAAGTGTTATTATACATTTGCTTTGTAAGTGATAAACACTTAAACTATTAATCATTAATCGTCGATTATGTGCATGTGACTTACACATGCAATTGTATGTATGAATGACAAATTTTTCTTCTACTTGAAAGTACGAATTTGATGTGTTATTAATATCCTTTATTATAAATAATATTTTTAAAAGTATTTAATACTAGCTGCATATACTTTTGATATATCACATATGTGTTATGAAGTGGTATGCAGCATACTGTCTGTAATCACTTTTTGAAACCATACGGGCGAGGCTAAGCGACCTTATTTTTGATAGTTTCTACAATCTATTTCAAAGTTTTGTAATCTAGGATCCATTTTGACATTACCATCCTATTGCACTGTCTGATGTTTATCCTGGCTACTGTTGGAAATCAATGACAAATAAATTAATACCAACTAGTTCATAGACTTAATAGTTGTTGATCTCTTTGGTATTTGCAATGCCGGATATACTTTAGAAACTTGCTTGCGAGTATTTTTAGTTGTATTTGGTATTTTTCAGCTAGGACTTCTGGTGTAAGCAACTAAAGGGCAAAATTATTTGCAACCTTGCTGCTTGGGATGACTTTAGCATTATGTTCAAAATTTCGTTATAACCATTGAGAATGTGTCTGTTGGACTATTAAGGTGCACATATTTGATGTATAAAGCAACACATTTGTTTGACATGACAGTACATACTCTAGCATGCTATTTGATTGGTACTACATTCCTGGCACAAAACATATCTCATTAGAAACAATGGCTACTATATGCTACTATGGATGCATTTCTGGACAGATTTACGAATAAGATTTCTTTGGTGTTATTGGCTCATTTCTTGTTGGCAAATTTTTCAAAGGGTGCTTCTAAAGTTGAGAATTTCCCAACGGGTGATCCAACTTTCATGTCTTTTCAAAGGGTGCACTTTTCCCATTAAAATCTCTAAAATGCTCCTTATTCCAACTACCCCACTCATGTACATGAACCATCAGGGTCGTTTGGCCCCTAACAACCTTGAACTAAACATGCCATCATAAGTTGAGGTCACAATTAGTGTGTCTTTGCTGCCCATGCTCTCATGTATTTCATGCATAGGAAGGTTATTAAGGTGGTATATTCTCGAACTACTTTGATGTGTCAAAATGCTAAGAATAAGATCATAGTTGGAACATATCGATGCGCTTATAAATTTCACATATAGGAAAACTGTCAAGGTGGTTTGACAGAAATCACCTTAATGAACTTAAATATTTCAATGTCCATGTTCTCAATTCTGTACTTATAGACAGGAAGAGTATTATGGTGATTTAACTTGATCCATCTCGATGAACCCAAAAATATCAGAATGCAAAGACAAGACTACAATTGAAATTAAAGTCTTTTTAGGAACACGGGGACCCCTTAAATTTACATGCACATTAGATCATCAAGGTGATTCGACCCAAATCACATTGATGGCTTAAAATTACTTGGTTTAACTTAAGAAAAAATTTTCAAAATAAATCTCGCTCTTACAAATACAATGATATCCATATTTGGTCAAAATGATAAAGTTTTGACACTCAATAAATTTAGAAAGAAGGAAAAATAAGGTTCATAATGACAATTATATTAGGTATGTGAAACAGAGATGTGAGAGAAATTGCACCATTTGGAAGAAATGAAACATTGGAAAATTTCCAACTTTGTGTGTGTCCTTTGGGAAATTTGTATGTTCTGTTTTAGTGGAAGTTGGAGGAATGCCATAGAATATCATTATGAATTTGTCAGTCAAAGCAAGTTCCTGTGTTATTAGAAAGGTTAGCTGAAAAAAATAGAGATGAGAAAGATTAGAAACAATACCGGTTTCAGTACAGCCCAAATTGGTACCGAGCCATTACCGACCTAAACCCCTCTCAACCCCTTCTGTTCTCCTCTTTGTCCTTTTGCCACTGCCTCCTTCTTCATGCTCTTCCCACTTCTCTTTTATCCTTTCTTATACTACCTCTAGTGTTGCTTCCTGTTAGATCTATAATGCTTCATCGTCAAGATATGAAAAACAACCATTGGTGCTTCTTTGCCACTGCCTACTGATGAACCTGTCACCATTGTGGGCCCTTGTTGCTGCATCTTGATATTTTTTCGGCTGCACCAAATCCTTACGAGGAACAATTTAACTATTTGAATTTTCATTTTGTTATGTAATCTAGATTTCATGTTTGATTAAGCATTGTTTTATTCTGTAGTTTAAAGTCATACCATTCTTGGTACTCTGGTACCTAACATTACAATCATTAGGTACAATTTCTCAAAATTAGGAGCTTTGCTTTCTCAATGTCTCTTAACAAACTTTTATCTTATTTAATTTGTTTTTAGATTCCATTTTATTTGCATTCCTTAATTATCAAATATCATGTTTATGCAGGAAATATAATTGTCATTTGATTGGCTATCAATCCGTTGATACAAGTACAGAGAAACGAAAACTGAAGGAATCTGAGAAGCACTCTGGCAGGCATGCGCCAAAAGTACAACTCCAAGTGCCTACACCAATTGGTGTTGCATGTGCTGATGGTATTATATCATTTGATCTTCTGTTCCTCGAACACTGTTAAACTAATCAGCATATGCTATCAATAATCAAGCAACTGTTTATATTGTCATGCAGTTGAAATTAAGTCAACTGTGAGCAAGGATAATTTGAAACATTATGTCTTTGGTTGAGTTTTCCTGTCCACTTAACTTGTTTGACTGCTTGTGTGCATTCATTGTTGAAGAATGAACAATGCTCTTTGTTGTATGACTTCTTATTAGATTCAATTGTAGGAGAAACAGATCTTCATTAAAAACAATCATAAACCTTTTTTAAATGCATGTACTTGAGTTTTACTCTAAAAGCCTATTATTATGCTATAATTAGATCTATACCTGGTACGCTGGTAAAATGAAGTAAAGATCATAAAAAGGGCAAGGATGTTAATAAGGAATTGTCACTACTTTACTGCACATTTTAGTTGCAGTATAACTTAGGAATACTCCAACTGTGGCTAAATACATTCTCTATTATAGCATCATTGTCTTGATAAATAAAGGAAAATAGGGTAATGTTATTTCTTAAGATTGAATACTTTGAAAAACACGGGAACTCTGGTTCATATTGATGTATTGCTTGATGGATCGGCGTGATATTTACATACTTGGGGGTTTGCCATATTGGAATAGATAATATTGTATTCCTATGCTGGAGTCAGTGATTAAAATTTTGTGCCGAGCCAGTCGAAACGGGCGAAACATTTCGTTCCGCCCATCGACCGGCATTGGCACCGACACGAATCGACACTAGTACACTGTCATCGCGACGGCTGCAACAGCACCGGAGGGGGCATTGCGACGCCTGCAGTTGCGAAGGAAGGGCATGGCGGTCGAGGGCATCACGATGCAAAGCTTCCGGCGCCGCCCGCCGGAGGCGTCGCCGGAAGTCT
>JBBPFP011020762.1:0-13357 GCA_037974795.1 Kaempferia galanga | reverse complement strand
GTCAAATCTATTGTTCATATTGTTAAGATAATTTAAGATGGTCAAATCTATAGTTCATATTTTTACGATTAGATCAGTTAAGGATAAAGATAGAGTATTATTTTAGGTTTTTATTTCTATCTAAAATTTTTTATTTCTAAAGTGCAATTAAATTTCTTAAATGATAAATTGTAGTGTAGATATTAATTAAATTAACGATGAAACGGATCGATACGATTTGGTTCGGCTATGGCTTTTTTTGTAGTTGAACCGGTGCGAATCAATTTGTTTCAGACACTGGTTTGGCTTTTCCTAATAATCCGGGTTGGTTGGTCGGATTACTCGTTTGAATGTTATCGAAGTCGGTTTGGGTTATGTCGGATCGGTATCTAGAGCCGGTACCCGAATAATACCGATCAATATAAAAAAATATAAAAGGCTGGACCGGTCTGGAAGCTGCTCATGATCTTCCAGAGACTTCCAGATCGAGGCAAAGAAGCTTCCATTTTCTTCTCGAAAGTTGCAGAGACACGAGTCCTTCGCCCTTTGCCGGTTATAAACACTCCTCGTCTCTCCGTCGCAGTATCCATTTCAATCAAGAGGAATCGAAGCCGAGGAAGACGATACAGATCCAGATCCGGCGAGGTGAGGCCATGGATT
This sequence comes from Kaempferia galanga, assembly GCA_037974795.1. Classification (NCBI taxonomy): domain Eukaryota; kingdom Viridiplantae; phylum Streptophyta; class Magnoliopsida; order Zingiberales; family Zingiberaceae; genus Kaempferia; species Kaempferia galanga. The sequence continues at coordinate 12,718 of JBBPFP011020762.1, read as the reverse complement.
TGAGGATGTTTAATCTGGAAGTCCCTCTGTTTTCTTCTCTGCAGCAACTGATCGACACACCCGACGAGACGGAGAAGGCGGTGAGCGCGTCCTCCCGCGCGTACGTCCGCGACGCGAAGGCCATGGCGTCCACTCCCGCCGACGTCAAGGAGCTCCCTGACGCCTACGTCTTCGTCGTCGACATGCCCGGGCTCAAGCCCGCCGACGTCAAGGTCCTGGTCGAGGACGACCGCGTCCTCGTCGTCAGCGGCGAGCGCAAGCGCCAGGACGAAGAGGGCAACGCCAGGTACCTGCGGATGGAGCGCCGCGTCGGCAAGTTCATGCGTAAGTTCGCCCTCCCCGACAATGCCGACGTGGACGCCGTCTCCGCCGTCTACCTGGACGGCGTGCTCACCGTCACTGTCAAGAAGGTGCCCCCGCGGGAGCCCAAGAAGCCCAAGACCGTGGACATCAAGGTCGCCTGAGCCGTCCGTGATCAGGTCATCGATCTCGCAACATATGCCTTCCGATGTCATCTGCCATTTTCCGTGTTTGTTTTCGATGGTTTTCTTTTCCGGTGGCTTGGGAAGCTCGATCAATAAAATGTAGCTATGCGTTTTGTAGTTCAGTAATCAATTTCATTGCTCATTGAGATTTGTTCGCATTAATTCCTTACAGACAAGAATCCAAAAGATCAAACGTACTGAATAAAACCGAAATAATATTAATCGATTGTTAGATTCCCCCGCCTCTCCCGCCGCTAAGGTTTCGTCGTCGTGCGAGATGAAGGAAGCGAAGCCGAGGAAGGAGATCCGGCAGAGCAAGGAGGAGAGAAGCGGAGAACGGCGCCGCGAAAGGGAAAGTTTCCTTCTTTTTTTAATTGCATATATTCTTATTGATAAAGTACACATTGAAACGGTGGTGTGCAAAAAGAATATATACCAAAACAATACGATAGGCTGCCAAATCGAGTGCGAGCTCAGAAAGTCGCCAAGGGAATCGATCAGCCCACTTCGTTCGCCGGAATCGCCGCCATGGCCACCGCACGCAACTCCTCCCACGTCGCCACCACCGCCCTCCTCAACTTCCTCGCCCTCCTTTGCTCCATCCCCGTGATCGGCGCCGGCATATGGCTGTCCTCGAAGCAGGACAACGAGTGCGTCCACCTCGCCCGGTGGCCCGTCGTCATCCTCGGCGTCCTCCTCCTCCTCGCCTCTCTCGCCGGCTTCGTCGGCGCCTACTGGAACCGGCCCGCGCTCCTCGCCGCTTACTTCTCCTGCATGGCCGCTCTCATCGTCATCCTCTTCTCCCTCGTCGCCTTCGCCTATGCGGTCACCGCCCCCAACGGGTCCTACGCCGTCCCCGGCCGCGCCTACCGCGAGTACCGCCTCACCAGCTACTCCGACTGGCTCCGACACTACGCCCTCGCCCGGTGGCCGGAGATCCGCCTCTGTTTAAGAGCGTCCGAGCTCTGTCGGGAGATCGGCCGGGGCCGGCCATACCTCACCGCCGATCAGTTCTTCCACACCGAACTCTCCCCTCTCCAGGTGATTGCTACTCTCTTACAGATAACACCCAATTATTTTATCTATTTTTATTTTACCACAACATCATGTTTTACCAGTATTTACAAAATACTTTTTAAAAGACCATTTCCCAAACGGCCATGGTTGCTTGGTCGCTCGCTAATCATGCCGCTTGGCCGCTTACTTCTCCTGAATAGCTAATTATATAAAATGTGGGGAGTAAAATAAATCAAAGAAATAAAGTAGGGGCGAAATGAAATTCCTCTTACACTGGGTGTGCGCTACTGGCCGCAGTCCGGTTGCTGCAAGCCGCCGGCGGTGTGCGGATACGAGTACGTGAACCCGACGGTGTGGGTGAACCCGAGCGAGCCTGTGGCGAGCTCGGATTGCCTGATGTGGAGCAGCGATGACGGCCGCCTCTGCTACGACTGCGCCTCCTGCAAGGGTGCGTTGCTGGGGAGCCTCCGATCTGAGTGGCGCAGGGCAGCGGTCGTCCTCGTCGTCGCCGCCGTCCTCCTCGTCTGGGTCTACGCCTTCGCCTGCTGCGCCTTCAACACCGCCCAGAAGTAGTAGTAGTTGTCGTAGTAGCTTTCTTTCAGCAGCCTTGTGGTTTTCGCTGCCTCAATAAATAAAATCCACACCCCCTCGAACGGAGGGTGTACGGGTGTAGCAGTATTTATTTCAGCAGCATTGTGGGTTCGATACTTGCTCAGCTCAATGTCTTTTGACTGCCTCATCCTCAGACTTGATTTTATAAGCTGTTGTGAATATTTTGTTGATTTATAATGGTTCACTATTGCTCATTAAAGGTTGGCGGGGCGCTGGGTGGGCGAAGTCGCCGCCTTTCGCTACCAATTATTATTCATTAAACGAGCTTCAAGCCTTGCCATGATGACAAATCTTTTTAATCGCCCACCGTTACATGAGTCCTGATCATCGTTCTAGTCTCATTACTCTATTTATCTTCCTCCAGGAGGATTTCATTGTCATTCTCGTCTCCAACCTCAGCATTCCTGATGATGTGAGCAGATCGATCGAGCATTCTTATAGCCTGAATGCTGCTTTCACACCTAACAGAGTGAATCTGAAGTTACAATGATTCAAGCAGATTGTGAATCTGAAGGAGATCATACCTTCTCGACTGAAATGATCCAGGTTTCTGGGTACAATACAGGAGTGACAATGAAATCTTTCCTGTGACAAAAGAGATTGTTCAAACTAATACAAGGCTATAAAGATAAATGCGAGGCAAATTTGAAATCGATATATGCCATGGAGTCGATTCATGACTAGCAACCAATCAATTCTTAAAAGATTCGCCATGAATAAAATCTAAACTCTGTCATATGTATGCTTGCAAAGATGTAATGAACACTTTCTCTAGGGCAATTCTTAAGAACAAGAGCTGTAAACAGTTTAGTTGGAGCGATCACCATCATGTAAGTCTCTGCATCGGTGAGTCGATCGAAGCTCTTTGAGAGTTTGCTCTGTAACAATAACTCATTTGGTGTAGGGGTGGTACCTGCTCCCATAACCTCCTCGGCCACTGCCATAACCCCCATACCACCCACCATATCCGCTTGGGCCACCGTACATATTCCCGCCGTTGAATCCCCCACCTCCATACATGTAGCCACCATAGTTAGCTCCGTAGCCGGCACCATAACTCGGGACACCGCCGTAGCCGTAGCCTCCTCTCCCATAACCATAGTCTGCACTTCCTCCACCATAATACATATCGTATCGACCACCACCATAGCCATAAGAGTTTGCACGGTATCCACTGCCACTCCCGCTGTGAGCATCATAACTAGTCCTCTCGTTCTTTCTCTGATTGCCACCGGATCTCTTTGGTTCAGCCCTCTTGATTTCAACCTGCAGTTGAAAGAAATGTGTTCGAAATCCTTGAGCAGAAATAAGGAGAGTTTTTTCATATTTCATATTCTAGTTCAGTCTCCAATAAGCCTCACTATAACAAACTAGCAAAGCGAAAACAAATATCATTTATCAACTTTTTTTACACAAAAGATTGTTGGCCTTCATGAAAATGAACACAACAAATAATGAAAAATGAGAAGCCAAAAATGGAAATAGATTATCGTAGACAATTGGGACATGGTTTTTGCGAGACTTAAATTAAACAACTATCCTCATTAGACAGTTCGCAGCATTTTAAGTCCATGCGATCACAGATTTGGCTCAGATATTGTCATAGAACTGGAATATTTTCTTGTAAACTTATGCAACAAATCTATGATAGCGGCAACAAAAACTGTGTAGCTTTGTCTCTTAAATCTATAATTTTTTCAAAAATATTTTTAGTTTAAACTAAATTCTTGTATGTTAATGCTGTTTGATTAAAATTATCTACCAAAACCCTGATCATAATCTTGGTAATTATTTGATCTCATCCTTCCTTTCTCTCTCCTTTTCTCGTCACATTTCTTTTGATCATCTTTGCATTCAAACATGTCATTCCAAAGAAAAAGATGATAAATAATTAAATCCAATCTAATGACGCATATGCAAGATTTCAAGTTTTAAAATAACATACTTGTAAAATTGAAATTTCGTGTGACAAACATGGAAAGTAATAATCTGTAAGGATATATGTTCAATTTTGCCTAACCAAACTATTCAAGAACTAGAGAAGGAAATAACAATTGAAAACTTACTTGCTTTCCATTGAAATCATGCATCTTGCCCTTGGAAATAATTTTATCAACAGTTTCCTCATCTTTGAAGGTAACAAAACCAAAACCTCTCGATCGGCCCGTAGCATGGTCAAACATTATTTGGCGCTCAACCACTTCACCATATGAGGAGAAATGCTCCTTGAGCTCATCTGAAATTTGTTTTATTGTATTAATAGTTCCCAAGATGGGCTACATTTTCATAAAAAATAAACCCTCTGACCTTCAGTTAGAGATGTGGGTATCCCTCCCACAAAGATTTTCTTTGTCTTGATTCCTGCTTTGGAAGGCATTTCTTCCCTTGGAACTGTTCTTTTAACTTCCACCTGAGCAAATAATTGATTGCAAAATCAACCAGTGAAGATCATTAACACAGTGACTGCTTGAAAAAGAAATTTGCAAATATTCACAAGAACCCACAGTTCTCCCATCTATGACATGCTCATCTTCCAAAACCTTGTCTATAATAGACGGATCAGCAAATGTGACAAACCCAAAACCTCTTGGCACGAGGGTGTTCTTGTCCTTCATTATGACCGAATCAGTGATCTCGCCATACTTGCTGAAATGCCTACTGAATGTTTCTGCACCAGTCGACAGGATAAAGGGGTTGGCAGTTAACTCAATATATGAACCAGGAAAAGTAAAACACAGAGCAAAATGAAAATTTCAATAAGCATCTAAATATAATCAGCGTCAACCAAGATTGCCTTCTTGGTATCCAAAGTCATCAGTTCTCCATATAGTTATCATTGTTAAAATACCAAAGACAACAACCATAATTTGTTAAACCTAGAGTTCTATCCTAGTTAAATTAATTCACACACTTCCAATCCTCTTGACTTCAAAAGGAAAAGTTGATAATTTCTTCACTGATTATGATAAACATGAAATATGGTGTGATGTATCTACCTGATGATACTCATCGTTTGTTTCTTTAATATGATAAAAAAAATTATGCATGATGATTAGAAGAACACATTCTTTTGTTGAAAATGGAGTTAAACCATCTTAAGCTGTTCCAAAATTAGATTTACCCTGAAGAACGAGTAGTTTCTTTGTTCCTAAATTTCAATTTGACAAGAATTGAAAATTTCTCTGAAGGTTTATGTCCCTAACTTATTTGAAACAAATGTTATTACTCGCTATTTCCATCCTTCAATCAAGTGCATACTTGAAGTTTTTCATAATGGAGTCTCAGATGAAATTTGCTGTAGTCTCTCTTATGCAGGATCTTCGATACACCATCTTATTCTCGGTTATATACTCCTAAAGACAAAGACATCGTATGAATCCCAAAAGAGTGAACAAATACAACGACAAATTAATGAACTTTCAAAAGAATAATTCAAACTGAGAAAACATGAGTATTTATGGCATTACCACACTTCTTTTAACGAAAGATGGTTCCTTCCAAATATAGTGGATTGTGAATAGTAGAGTATCACTATAAATACTGCTTATTTCACGCTGCCTTCCTGACTTGATCAACTTCATAGCGCTTACATATTTTTTTTCTAGAATTGATTTTAGGGACAATGAGGAACAGAAAACAACTTCCAAAAGAAGAGATGGATTGTCTGAATAGGTGGCAATGCCTTTGGTTTCTAATGCTTTTAGTACTTCTCTGAGACTGATGAACCATCTTTTTAAATCTCATTAGTGAATTTAGAATCATTTGCTTTTATGACATTCATGTCTATGACAAATATAAAAGAGGAGTAACTGTATCATCTATATCTTAGTTTTAAAATTTAAAGGGAGCAAAAGGTTTTATGTGGATTTGATGAAATGGCCATTCTTGACAAATAACCTTAAATTCTTGGACTGTGTTTATCTATTTATAAGGAATTAAGATATGTCCTTCTAAAGTGAGAGTTATACTCTCGTAGCCTATTTCAAATACACATTGAACGCCAGAGGTTACATGTTCTTTCTTCTTTTTATCGTCATTTCATCAAGAACTTTAGCTCTATTATTTCTCAAATCACTGAATGATTAAAGGGTGAGTCTTTGTCAATCTTGTAAATGGTGGTCGAGGAAGCCGCCTAAGTGCCACTTAGGTGGGAGGCGGGCATCAACCACACTGCCATTGTATGAGGTGGTGTTTTAGGCGATAACTCATCTCCTTCCGCCACTGTCGCACTTGGAACCCAAGTGACACGTATGAACTTGTTGTCGGGCAAGGCAACTCGTCCGGACACATCGTGCAAGCCCGAAAGCATCTCCGGAGCCCATTAATAGGACTAGACATGTCTCGCGGGACCCGCGACAAGTTCGAGAGCGGCACCCGAGCCCAGCAATGGGCCGAGAGGCATTGCTCGAGCTAGGTGACGTGTCCGGATGCATTGTGCGGTCTCAACGACACGTTCAAACTTGTCGTGCGATCCCAGCGACGCGGCGGACTCATCATTGCAAACATGGTACGGGGTACTCCGCCACCGCCTACCGCGATTTACAACACCAGTCTTTGTAAATTAAAAAAAAGGCTTCAAGAAGTTTTAAAATTATCAAGGTGGGCAAAGCCTCCTCGACTTCGGCCAAATGTTTGAAACTCATTCTAAGCCAAGAATGTAAGCCCATTACTTCCCTTATTCAAAAGTTATTCAACTCTCGCAAGGATTATTCCACTATTATTCAACCATAAACACAATAAAGATATCTTTTACAAAAAGTTTATTTTTTTCCTTCAATCATGAGATTTTGAAATATATCAATGGACAACACATGCTTAATTATAGCCATAACAAATAACTGGAATATCTTTAAGCATATATTTCTGTAATCAAGTACAAATCAATTGCTTTTAATCAAGTAGATGATATCCTATGCTGAAGACATTCTTTGCCAACTACTATGCAGGTAAAAGTTGAAGATTAGAAGTGCTGAAAGAACTTTAGGCTGATGATTTCTATTTTGGTGAAATTTAGAAAGTATGCCAAATTGACCTTTCCTAACAATTATTGATCCAAACTGATTTTCTTTTCAATATGATCTATTATGCATTTTTAATTGTTTGTTACATTGTTTTGTCATCAAAGAAGCATACGAAGGTAAACCTAAGCATCTAAAGGTAGACTTAATGGACCTTTTGGTTGAGATGGAACCTGGCATTGCTACAGTTACATTTCTATTAGTGGCACTTAAAGATGTCAAACTTTATATTAAGAGATGCCAAACTAATCATATTGCTATACACAGTACCAAATTACCAGCTTCTGCACGATATGAAGTAAATATTGATTGTGTCTTGACTTGCATCTCCAAGGAAAAAATCCTCTGTTATGGTGATCAAATTCTAAAATGAATCACTTTGTTCCATGCAGGGAAAAATCTGGATGCATCTCATATAGCTAATCCGAAGTTTGGCTGACACTTTTGGCACACATTATGAATAAAGCTTGGTAGTTCAATTTAGTTCCTTCTATCTTCCACAAAACTTATCATTATCATACTCAAATTGTTGGACAGATAGAAATTATCAAGCAAATTTTAAAAATCTTTTAACAAGGTTGGGTAAAAATCTTCGCCAATAGGATTTAACTGTAGCTCATGCAAAATTTCTTTAACAAATAAAACAATTGGTCAAAGTCCCCTTCACGTGCATATGGTTGTAGTCCAACTACCTCTTGATTTAACTTTTCCTACCACTCAAAATTTTAGTAATGATGATGCAAACAAAGAATATCAACATTAGCAAATTCATGGAGACATCAGTAATCATAATGGAAAATATAGAGATATTGCCAATAATCACTACACACTTGTTTTTTTCAAAGTAGGCAGCCTTGTTTAGATCCATAACACTTTCCTCAAGGTTGTTATGGCAAACACAAGCCAAGGTTGTTATGGCAAACACAAGCCTCCCGCAGATAGGCTATTCAATGTTCAATTAACACTTGGTGAAAACCATTACAAGATCGAACTGAGAATATGATGTTTCATACCTTTAATGTTTTGAGCTTATGTGAGTATGAAGAAGCTAATGAGAATCAAGATGTAACCTTGAGGTCGAGTTCTTTTTAATTGAGGAAGAATGATGCTGAAGCTACCAACTCAGTCTCAACCCTTTGGATCACTAAACTCTCTGATATGTTATACTACAAGGAACAACCACAAACTAGAGCGACTATTTTAGACAACACGGTCAAGCTACTTTGTGAGGTTGAGCATTGAATAGTCTCTTTTGAAATGTTACATGCAAGCATACTTTTGGCACTTAATAAATTTTATATTGTAGTGACAAGGATACACGATGTGCATGGGTAAGCCTCGGTGTAAAGGATCTTTTGTATCAAATCAATGAATGAAGCTTGCACACTCTTTTGGATATGAATTTTTTTCATGTCTATTGAATAAATTGGACTTCTTCACTTCCATGAACATTAAATTGGGTTTCTTCTTTCCCTTAAATATTGATACCTTCAAAGTTACCACTTTGTCTCTTCTTGGTGATTCCTTCCAAGGAGTCATTTTTCCCTTGGTAACTTTTGGATACCTAATACAGTGTTGACCACTAACTCATCATCCACTTGTCCTAATCCATAGCTTGTATTCTTGAGTGTAAATCCAACATTCTAATTTCTCAAGAAGAAATTGTCATGCAAATTTTGTAGTATACAGCAATAACAACAATCAATCTGTATCCCATTAAGTGGGATCGGCTATATGAGCCCTCCTACTATTGGGTTCTAGCCCTACTATATCATCTTCTATAATTAAATAATATTGTAATATAAGCTAATTTAATTCCCACAGGAAGATATTAATCATTTTAAATAAAATTTTGAAGTTTCAGAATGAACAATATTAATAAATGATCAGTTCAATGCTTGGTGAACATCTAAACCATCTTTCCCAACCTTTTGTCACATAGTGGTTGGGTTACACTCAAGTACATAGTTTAGTACTGTTCAGGTGTCCAATATACAGCTGGCATATATAACCTTGTGTTCATTTAATTTCCAAATTTTTACATCCATGCCCCTCTACAAACAACTAATTTTCTAGACTAGCAATTTATACTAATATTCAGAATTTGAATAGTGAACAAAATATCTTATGGCATAGGGAGCTGTGTGTTGTTATTCCAAATACATTTGAAGAACTAAACATGGAAGTGGTAAAACAAGTGCAAATTAGTTTAAAGGAAAATCAACTGTACAACAATAACTGGAAAGTCATATCAATCTACTATAGTTCTTTTATCATAAATTTTAGAAATAACTCATACCTAAATTTATGAGGTAGAAAGATCCGAATCCTTGATGAGATTAGGCACACACACTGTTTGGGCTCTGATACCAACTGTAACGTCTGTAAAACTAATTCCAATTATTATAATCGATTTCCTATTTATCCTATTTTGTTAAGATAAATTTGAAAGTAAATTTCTTTTAACTATCAGTAATAAAGTACAGTACAGTTTCAGTATTCAGTTAACTCAGATCATCATTAGTTATAATGCATAAAGATGAATATTACACATGATATCAATAATTAAGTCAGTTTACGTCAATGTACAGAACTCAGAAACTTACAATTTTAATACTCCATCCTGGGCTTGGAACAATGTGCTTTACCTTTCATCTCAACTTCTCGGATTGCTCTTCCCCATGGCTTATATTTCCTTACCTGTTTAAGAAAAATAGTGAGTTTTAGAAAACTTAGCAAGTAGAGATCTTTATAGAAATACATCTAGTGGCTATAAACATAGTAAGAACTGCAATGTAACACTAGGACATATATATATATATCGACATGGTATGAAGACCACATTTAATGAACTGTACTTAAACCTCTAATGCCAAGAAGAGAAGAAATGTGACAGGAGTAAAACCAGGAAATATCAAGTCCAACTACGAGTAGTGTAACTTAATCACTGAACTCTCCATAATTGGAGGGATCACATTTTGTATGAAACATTTCAATAGCTTTCCCTTGATATTCATATCTATGCAAGTATAATATTCAACAACCATTCCTTTCTTTCCGGTGGACATCAATTAATGTGGGACAGTGGCTATAATCCTACTAGTCACTCAACAGAAAGGTTATCATGCTAGAAAAATAGAATAAGTTTTACTAGTAAATAGAGGTACATCATTGTAAACATAGATACAACATGCGGATTTAATCCTACTAGTCATTCAACAGAAAGTTTATCATGCTATGGAAATAGAACATCTTTTATTAGTAAACAGAGATCATGTGAGTAAACAAAACATGCATTATACTGCGTGTTAAAAACTAATAACCGAACTTATGCAAAAGTTATCTTATATAAACCTGTAACTGAAATCATAATTACTTAACCAATGAAATCTTGATCCTTGTTTTCCTTCAAAAAGAAGGAAAAGTACTTATTCCATATTTTCATTATCTTGCCCATAGTGATTGGTGATCCCTTTAATAGAGCCTTTTCTTTCCCATAGTGAGGTACCTCTTCTTGTAGAACCTATAGTTGGATGGTTACCCATCCAGGCTATCACCACTCTTGTTTATTTTACTTTTCTTTATGCAGTTATACAGAGGTCAAGCATTGGAATACAACTTAGAATTTAAAGAAATCACAGATCTATAGTAAACTTTTTAAGTTGCCAAACCTCATGGTATCAATAATCGAGTTCACAGATTCATGATAATCTATTCAAGTAACCCAACATCATAGTAACAATAATCGATGGCACAGATTCATAGCAACCTTTTCAAGTAACAAAACATTATGGTAAAATCGATTTCACAGATTCAAGGTAATCTATTCAAGTAACCAAACATCATAGTAACAATAATCGATGGCACAGATTTATAGCAACCCTTTTTAAATAACAAGACATCATGGTATAATCTATTTCACAGATTCTTGGTAATCTATTTAAGTAACCAAACATGGTAGTAACAAAAAACGATTTCACAGATTATTAACAAACTTTTCCAGTATAAAACATCATGGTATTAAGTAAGCAATTTCCTCTAATCGAATTCTATCATTCATAGTACGGTATTTCATTAGATACTTAGAAATGAAATCCCGATTCTTAGAAATCCTAGTTTCTATTTAGGCGTATTAAACCAAATCTTACTAATTAGCAGAATATATTCTGTATCAAATTCTCAGAACCATGATGAAGAAAAAGAACAGAATTAAAAGAGAAATTCAAACTCTTAACCTTAGGTTGTAAATCCCTTCTTAGTTCAAACTTTAGGGTTAAGAAAAAAAAAATCACAAGACCCGTAACCCCAATTTCCGAAAACCCCAATTTCTTAGATCATCATTTCGAACAACTTCGATGGCATAGATCTATTCTAAAAACAACTCAAAATGATGAACAATCGCAGACAAAACTTAATCCTGACTCCATCATAGATTTCTATTCTAGGTTTAGGACCCTAGATTTAAAGCTATAAAGAAAAGTAGTTGCCTTTCTAGGTTTCGGGTCCTTTGTATCTTGCTTGGTCGCGATTCTATCTTCCTCCTCTACAGAGATTTCTCCTCTGCCTCTCGATCGCTCCCTTTTTATCCTCCTCTCGTCATGACCTAGCCGTGAAATCACTACTTTGCTCCCCGGAAGAGGTCGCGTGAAAGTGTCGCAAAAGTCACGACTTCGCTCGATTTGTCTCCGCAACTTCGATCGTGTCGAGTGGAAATCAAATCGGCCAGTGAACTGGCGCGGAATGTAGTGAACCACGTCGATTTTTTTTGAGGCGTTACAAAGATACCTTAATTGAACTACATTAAGAGTCTCCTTTAGTTGCTCTGCATCTTTGAGGTAAGAAAAGCACTTTAACTTTACAGCAGTGGTGCTAATAAGAGTTTATGATCGGGCTTGTGTTTTTCTGGCTCTTGTACAGTTGTACAGTGAAGTAGGGATACAATAAGTGCTAGTAATTAGAAAGCAAGATTCTGAATTTATATTTATTTTAGGGCATTTGATCTTAGTAGTAGATAAATGCACTCCCCTTTTGTGCACACCTTTAGAGGAAAAGAAACGACCTCTCAAGGAAACTCAGTCCTATAGAACGCAGATATGTAGAGACCCAATATATATACAGGGCCGCCTTACTATAATATAAGTTCCTCAATTGTATATATTATAGAAGCGAATTTATATTTCTTTTAGGGAGCTAGGTGAGCGGTTAGTGACCACAGCCACTAATTGACGCCGAAATGTAGAGACCCAATATATAGTAAGGGCCTATAGAACGCAGATATAGTCAGTCCTCTTTTGTTTTGCAGAAAATGCAGGCCGTATGGTACCTACCAACTCCGCAGGTATTACTTACCCCTAAAATAAATATAAAGGAGAGAAATAGCCCCTTTGGCCCTACTTACTATAATTAAGTTCTAATCCGCCTGTATATAATATAAGTTCCTCTGCTACCCCTTACTATAATATTGGGCAGATAAATAGCCTTTGGGGCTATTTACGACTAAGCCCTATAAATATACTTACCACTAAAATAAATATAAATTCCGTAAGGCAATATTCCGTACAACTGTACACCCGAACCTTCTCGAAG
>JBBPFP011020657.1:0-13360 GCA_037974795.1 Kaempferia galanga | reverse complement strand
GAAAAAAAATACGCGTTCGTACAGTTCCACAGGAGAGGGTCCGCAGCATATATATATATATATATATATATATATATATATCAAATAATTTTTTTTTAAAAAAAAAGCTCAAATAGGCGCCCATTAATAATTTTATTTTAAAAATATCTTTTGATAAGTACTGTTGCACCAAACATTGATGGCTACTACGGTACGTAAAAATTATGAAATAGTTACTATGTAGAAGTTACCGAGTGAACATTACAATATGTTTAGGCTACGTTTAAGATTTAAAATATAATATTCATAATTATAACAGTTATATAATTGCTTCTACATTACTTTTAAAGTGATTATGATTTGATATAATAGTGTTTAGAGATTAGATTATGATTTGTATTAATTATTGAGTAGCTTTTATGTAGTATAGTAATTACTCAGTAATTTTTATATATTATACATTTATGCCGTCACTTCTATGCATTTATAGTAGTTATCGAAGTATATCAGAGTCAAGGACATTTTTAAATAAAATTATTAGTTGATCGTCTTTCTGATATATATATTTTTTAAAATGTTCATTTCATGTTTTTATTAATTTGGACGTCCTTTATGATTTTTAACTATAAAATAAACTATTTTAATATTGATAAACTTTTCTCTTTCTCGCTTGTAGATTCATTATTTTGTCATCTCGGGTAGGTGGAGGCCTCGTCGGATGTGCATGATCGGAGCCACCATGCCTCTGCCTTGACTCCACGTATGCTGTCTTTGAGTAGTGCATTAAGATACGAGAGATTATTATACGAGGTTAAGAGATTAAAATTTGACACGTTCAAGTATTCCTCTTTCATATCTTAATTATTTGTACTAATAGTTAGTAGTCATCCATGATTTATCTTCTCCGTATTGGTTCAGAGACGAATTAACAGAGATGCTAGAGGTACATGAAACGCCTTTTATTATATTAGTGGCAAAAGACGACTTCGTTAGCCCCCAGCGTCCTCGTCAATCCGTCTCGGTGCCAACACAGAGGAGGTAAATCACAGGTGGCTACTAGCACTTGAAATAGTGACTAGCACATAAGGTAGGTATTTACCTCGGCTATACTGAGATTTGAACTCCATACCTCATTGGTGGTAACACCTCATGTGCTAACCACTGGACCATTTCGAGAGGACGAGTAACGTGTTGATTCTTGATAATTAGTTGTACGTTTGTCATACCAATTGCCCTTGCTCCAAATAAAGATCCTTTTAGCATGTGAATGTTCATTGATAATAAATTATAAATAGATAAGATGAAGAAATAGATATTTGCTTCTTTAAACTCTGATAAGTTAATAAATACATATTAAAATTAATTAAAAAATATAATAACAATTCTATTATTCTATAATTTTTTTTATATTTTTCTACTTTTCTTCCCTTCCACTCTCTTTCCTTGCCTTTGTGTTCATTTTCTTGGTAGAGGTATAGCATCTCAGCCATATGATAAAAGGTCGTTCGCTCGTCTCCAGCGTCTCTGTCAATCCGTTCCTAAGCTAACATAGAGGAGGTAAATTACGGGTAACTACTAGTCATTAGTACAAATGATTAAGACATAGAGGAGATATGATGCGCACCTAATTTCGACTTCTTGACCTTATATAATAACCTCTCATGTTTTAACCATCACACTACCTTAAGAGTATGGTGTAGCATCTCAGCCATGATGCAACAACAAGATGCTCAATAGGATTCTAAATATTAACTATTTAAATTTTAATTACGGTACATTATTGAGTATTTTCTTTTAGTGAAATAAAAAATCTAAAATGTTAGACATGTAATTACTTATACTTTCAAATTTACTCGATCAATAAATCAGGAGGAAGGATAACCTCGTCTCATAACTAATTGGGCCCGAGACTTTGCTACTTAGATTTATTAAAAAAAAATTACAACTGTACGAAGGGTTGAGTTTTCCGATTTGACTTGACATAATTTGGATGATGCTTAACAAGTCAAGTTGACCTAGGACTTGTTACATCAAGGTTGTAGCCCATAGATTAGACCCTAGCCAACCTAGGCATGAATTTGATCGTGCCTAATTTAACACGAGACTGCTCAGCAAGCAGGCATGGGGCCTAGTTCAGCCTAATTTTTATTAATTTATTTTATCTTTTATATTTAAAAAAAAAAAATTATTGCCGGCTGAGTAGTTGGATGAGGTTTGTGCCACCTGTAGCTGGCTTGGCTGCAATTTGAAAGAAATGGAGCCAACAGCTGCAAAGTCAGTCACCGTCCATTGGCACTACTCGTGTTTGTTCCACGGCGGTGCAGCCTTCGATACCGTCCATTGTCTTCTCCAATTTCCAACCCTTGACTGTCACTGTCGACCCAATCTGTAAGCCACCGCTGCAAGTTGCTTGCACACAGTAGAAAGGCTTCTATAAGCTACTTCAACTCACGCGAAGCGTAAACAAAACTCACAAGAAGAAGAAGAGGAGGAACAATGAATGGAGAAAGGGAAGAGAATAGTAGCACGCCACCATCCCCCACCTCCGACGAGCCCCCCGTAATGGCAGGCGATGCTTGCGGCGGCAACGACGGCGACGAGGAGGAATTCGAATTTACGTTCGTGACCAAAAACCCGGAGGCTGGGCCGGAAATCACTGCCAACGAGCTGTTTTTCAATGGTCAGATTCGGACCATCTATCCCGTCTTCGGCAGTGGTCTGCTCCTCGAGGCGCCGCCGGCGGTGGAAAGGGCTACGAAGGTGCGTGGAACCCTCCGGAGGCTCTTTATCGAGGAGCGAGAGGAGGATTCAAGCAGGGCATCCTCTGCCTCCTCTTCGTCTTCCTCTTCCTCTGCAGCAGTGGACGAGCTGGATGGAATCCCGGAGGGGACTTACTGCGTGTGGGTTCCGGCTCCATCACCCTCGCAGTCGCGCAGGGGGGAGAAGAGCGGATCAACCGGATCCTCTATGCGGTGGCGACTCCGGGAGCTGGTCACCGGGAGGAGCCATAGTGATGGTAGGGAGAAGATCTTGCTCCTCGACTCGGCGGCGGAAGCGGCGGAGGAGATTACAGAGCGAAAGGAGGACAAGCGAAGTGCGGGTTGGGATGGGATGAAGGCAAAGGAATCGGAACGGAGAGCCGGAGCAGAGCGGCGTTGCTCGGCAGTCACCACTTCGTCCGTACCGGCCGTTGGTGGCCCGAGACGTTGCCCCATGTGAACGGGCTTAATCAGCACCCATTTAAAATATCTTTTTTGTTTAATGAGTTATTAGTTTTCGGGTGGCTTGTGCCTTCTGGTCGTGATTAATTTGTAAAATTGTTATTTTAATGTAAAAATTACAGATCATGGATATTTAGATTTGTAGTTTAGCTTTCATAATTAGTTTGTTTTATTATAATTAAGAATCGAAAATCATATGAATAATAATTGTCTCATTATTATTATTTATTCAGAACAACATTTAGGAAAAAATGAAAAATGTATCTGTCTTTATGAAAATATATCCGCTACTCTAATTCGTTTATCTACTAATCTAATTTGTTTAGAAATAATATCTGCTCCAACTTTAAAATACTATCACACCTCATGAGCAAATACCATAATCACAATTATTGGTATCCATTTAATTAAAGGATGACAATTTTATTATATAGGGCAATGGGTTATATCTTTAGAAAAAAATTCCTTCCACCGGTAGTCATTTGAACTATAAATTAACCTTATAATTTACAAAGAATCACAATTATTAGATCTCATGAAGAAACTCCAAGTTGAACTTGTGTGCATCTATCTTAATCTATTGGATGGATTCTGTAGAGTGGCCAAGAAGTCTACATAAGTTTTTAAAAAGTTAAATAAGTTGAGTGAGTCAATTAGTTCCAGCAAATTGGCTGAGTCTATAAGATTAGATAGACTTGATAATTTGAATAAATCTGTGCAGGTTGGACTGGAAGAACAAGCCCCGCTTACCCAAGCTGAGCTAAACAAATTGGTTAGTTAGGTTGACCTAAGTAGGGTTGATGATTAAAGCAGTTCAGTTGAGAAAGTAATATAGTTGAGACTGAAGAAACAATCTAGTTTATCTATTCACCTACAATAATTTGTTTTAGCCCTCAACTTCATCAGCTTTTGAACAATTAGACAGTTATTCGGTTTGCCCACCACTCTGATCAGGGCCCCAAGGAGGCCCTCCTAGTGTCTTCAATTACATACCAGAAGAAACATGGTCTATTGCATTCATGAACAAAAATGAAATTTGCAAGGTGCAATGGAGCAACAGCCCCTGGCAGGGTTTTAACCTACAGATGATCATATGCTCCCACAAAACCTATGTATTGTGGAAAAGGAAAATACATGAACATTCACGCCCACCTAGAAGAAAGCAAAGCATAGATGACTTCTCAGCAGAAAGCTCCGTTTCCAAGTTTTTCCGACAAGCCCATATTCCAGAGGGGCTTTAGCAAGTATTATTCCTCTGTACATTAGCTTCATACAAATACGACACCAATGTTTCCGTCTACAGTGTTGCACAGCCAGATCGCCATCTGAAGAGATTGTGGGCTGAGATAAGGGCACTCAATGAGAGTGGAACAAAAGCTAGGAAGGATATAGTGATAGAACCATCAGCCAACTGGATAAAGTCATCACTACCAAATCTTGAGACCCATACATCGTTACGAGAAGCTGCTATAGAAGAGGCTGATAACTGAAGATACGCGAGCACCTGAAACGAGAAAACATTAATCATTAACACATGCAAATTGGTGCCTAAAACGTTCAATGAGAGTGTATTAATAGTACAGAGAATCTAAGGAATAAATTCAAATTAAAGCAGTTCAGCCTTGATTTGTATCCCTGGGGATGACAATGGAGATCGACCCAAGACTGGAACAACATCTGAATTGCTCTTTGGCTTTGCAACCACCTATCTTCCAGGCTTACCCTCAGAAATGGTTAGGTCAATGCATGCCAATGAATTTGCCAAAAAATTACAAAGAAACCACAATGACACCGTAAGAACCGAAAATAATCTAATAATGTTTGCTAAGAGATATTTGAAGAGAAGGAAGGTGTCAAGGTTAAATCTGCTACTATTAATTGAACATATCACTTTTTTGTCGAGGACATATAAAGTGAAGTTGTCCGGAATCACGTGCAATGTATTAAATGAGCATTAACCATAATAGAGTTTAGATGTTTAAACACATCAAGAATGTGTACATATCTTAACAAATAGTAAAGATTCATTAGAAGTAAACAATTACTATTATGTTATCTATTTGACAGAAAAACAATGTCGAATTCATTAAGGTTTACTTTGTTTCTATTAGCAACAAGTTTTTATATTATTAGTAAGGAATAACTTCAGATTTTATGAAACAGTAAATCTATGATCAAAGGCAAACTATTGTTTAAAATCTAGATCCATATCGAGATTGCAGTCTTGGACCAGAATGATACAACTTTGGTACTGTATTATGCTGTGCTGATATGATTTCGGTATTTTTTTGGAATATAAAATCTATTAATTAAAAATAAAAAATTTAATCTAAATATTTAAAAATTAAAAGTATAAAAAATAAAACAATTATATATATAAAATGAATGAGATAATTTATTAGGTTTTAATTAAGCCTATCTAAATTATCCCAATAGCTAAGAGTTGATTAAACTTAGTAACCTAAGTTTTTAATTAAACTCTAAACCTCTCAGTTCCATGGTGGCGCACCTAGGATCGCGCAATGTGTCTAGAGAGATTGTCGGAGTCACGTGAAGCATCCAGAAGCATTGTCGGGTTCACGCGATGCATCAGGCTCTTGTTCCGTCGTGTTCAGTAATGCTCCCGATCGCGTGGTATGCTCCCAAGCACATGCAATGCATCCGGACGCATCACTGGGCTCGCACAAAGAGTTCGGAAGCATCGACGGGCTCGCACGACGTGTCCGGAAGCGTCAACGAACTCGCATGATGCGTCTAGAAACGTCGCCGAGCTCGCGCAACATGTTCGCAGGGCCTCGAGGTGCACCAGCATCAGAGGAGTGCCTATGCCAATCCACAGGCAGAACGAAAAGTCTCACCTGTATCGAGCAAAACGGCTCAACATTTTTAACCATGAATCAAACAATTTGATCCTATGGTCCAAGATTATGGACTCTACTTTATCCTATGTATAAAAGTGAGACTAATTATTATGGTTTAAAAAGGGGCTTCCAAGTGGTGGATGATCGACCCATTGTATAGCACCCAAACAACAGTCAAGGCAATTAGTATTAAAATAATATTAAAAAAAACTGATCTTAACATTTTTAGCATATACATCTAACAAACTATTTTAATAATCAAAACAATTAAATCACAAGTATTTTGGTACAAAAAATGATAAGTAAGCACATTAGAACAACAAAACACCTGAGTTCATAACAATGTCAACAAATTATAAATAAACATTAAAATTCATAAATGTAGACTGACACATTGAAAAATACACATAATAACAATCAATTAAGTATATAACTAACGCCATGCTACAATGTCAAGATATGAATTATCTAGTATCCGGCTAAGTTTGGTCAAACGAACCATAAAGGGAGTAGTAGGGTTGGATAGTTAGAATTTAATATTCTATGCAAGTGAACCACTTGGTTAATAAATCATTTTTCTTTCGATGAATCTGCTTGGACAGCCTAGGTGATCAGCCGGACCTTCTTTTGGGAACATCCATCTTACAAGGATTGTCTTTCTAGAACAATAGTGAGCGACAAACAACAAGGAGGAATTCTGTAATAGGGTGTTAATTGTGCAGTGGAAGCTGAGAGTGGGCTATAATGGCAATGTATGAGGTTAGTGTAGATATGGGGCTTCTAAGTTTCTCCAAGGGGGGAAACACATATCAAGATTGAATCAAATTCTGAAGTGGCACCATGGATCTCATAAAGTACCTTTTGAACAATGGAGAATTTTGTTGACTTGAAGACAATCAACATTGAAAACTTGCACCTATGTTTTATAGATCTCAAACCCAAAAAATAGAAAAATAATCAAATGCAAATTAGGAAATCCACCAATCTAATTAAACTCCTACCAAAATTACTTGACATCCTAAAAATTACATAAGTATCAAATTAAACACTTTCTTAAACCTACTCTCCTAAAGAGATCTCACCAAAAGTAATCCTTACAAAAAAAAATTAAAAGTAAAATCATTTCCTATTTTGCATGAATAACCTCTCTACTAATTGCTTACAATAAATGGTGATCCTCCATAGAAAGGATTTTATTTGTTGTATCCGAAACTCAATTTAGGAGAACAGCAATGTTATCTACAGATTTCTTTTCTTTCCAATATACATATGTTTCCCTCTTTTCCATTTTATATTTAGTCATTTCTCAATTAAATTAACTCAATTTTTCTCCTGATCCTTCCCCTCTTCTCCTTTTAGTTGCCTTCAAGGTTACTAAAGAAAGGTGGCTCTTCTATTTTTTTTTTCTTTTTCTTTTGATAATCGAGGTGTTTGAGCCTTTGGTCCAATTAGTCCGGGAGAAGGACAACAAAACCCCAGGCCACGAGGCAAATCCAGAAGCATGAGCGGCTCCTCGCCCAGCAACCAACATCCTAGATTTTTATCCGACTAGAGGAAAATGCCCTGCAATTTGCTGTAGCTGAGATGAGAACTGTGGGTGCTTGGAAAACTGCTTGGGCGCTTAGCAATTGTACCATGGCCTGGGGGGCAAAAAAAAAGGCTCTTTTGTGTTACTATGCTAGATCGTTGTTTATAGAAAATAAAATAATACACCTATAAATGGAAAAAAAAAAAAAGAAGAAGAAGTGAGATTGTCCACCTTCAATACAAGCTTTCCAAGTAAAGGAATTTCAATCCTGACTTCATCTTTCAATACTCTAGATTCCAAAATCTCAGATGACATTTTTAAAAAACCAATATTAAAAACATGATTAAGCTAAAAGATTTCTAGTGAGTTCTGTGTATTTTGACTTCCTAAGTTCCTAATACTTATTTTTTACAGCATCTCATTCCTTTCAACTAAGAAAAAGTTTAAAATTAATTACTGGAATTGTTTTTGCTTGGAATAAAATGTAATCACGGACTTGGCCTTAATTTTTTTATATACTGTATTGTTCATGATTCAAAATAAAATATGTTCAATCAACCTAACAATCTTTCACGAGTTTCAAGACTTAAATTGCAAACTGACGCCACATGAAATTAGAAAGAGGGAAAGCACACCCATCTTTCATAAGCTTCAGCCCCTTTTGACTTGCTTGAATTTCCATCCACCAAGTAATTGATCACCCTTTACCTACTTAAACTTTTCCAACCACTAAATATCCAGCCACCCTTCACCAACTTGTACTTATTCAACGGTCAAATATCTAAAAAATCTTAACCTACTTAGATTTCACCAATGTCAATCCCTGCTATGCTTCTCTCTGTCATCTTCAATTTCAACCATGACCCACTTGACAAACCACATTAACCCAAGTTAAACCCTTCGACAAAAAAAAAATCATACTTGATCAACCTTGACCACTTGGGTATGATTGCACCAGCAATTACCCAAACACCATTTGGTAGAGCTTGGCCACTTAACGCACAATTGCACCAATAATTTAAGCTAACTACGCTTGATAAAATCAGTTGTAGAGCCCTAAATAGCATTGGAAAAGTTCAGAAATGAAACAAAATTAACCAAGAAAGATAATTTCTATGAATTTTACCATCCTCAATGAACCAAAATTCATTCACAAAAATAAAGATGTAGAAATCATTCTAGTGCAAATATGGATACAAGTTTTGCTTCTTAGAGGATTGGGACGGAGTACTAACCAATTCACTGAATGCAAATAAACATCTACGTAAAAATTGAAAGATTTGACCATAATAAGATTTAATGCGTCGGAATGAGCTGTACAACTTATAATCGGACACAAACTGTTACTTAGAAGGGGAAAAAAAAACTTTTTCAACCGATTGCATGAGCAGAAGTTTTAGCCCACCTGATCCATTGCAAGATCGAAGTAGAAACTTATTGGAGGATGGATGATGATTTTCTTGAAGATCAGATAGTGGATCTTCCCGTATGCTTGAAACGCCGAGTAGAGAAAAGCCATGGCATTGACGGAAACCAAGTACCTAGTCATCAAGCAAAAAGGGACCAGTGGAATAACTGAGACATCTGTAGTTAAGTAAAAAAGCAGAGCGGGGGGGTACTAATACATCGGCCCTTACCGGTACTCGCTGTAGCGGGCAAAGGAGTCACCGGCCCACCCCGAGGTATTATCGGCGACCATTATGGAAAACGACACCAGACACAGCAACGCAGCAGAAACCCTAAGCCCGAATGCCGCCCTCATCAAAGCTCGCCGCCGCAAGATTTCCGGAAACACGGCGATACCGTTCTCCCTCGGAGGGACAGAGCAGCCGCTCTCAGGTCCTCGGGATCTGGGTGCCTCTCCGTCGCCAGTACCGACGGTGCTCAGCACGACGGCTAGGCTATTGTCCTGGTATGGATGGTCATCGATGGCCAGCTCCTTCAAAGTCGGCCCCGGGCGGTCTGATTTCGAGACCAGAGAAGGAGGGGTGGCGTCTCTCTCCGCCTCCGGAGGCGGTGACCGGGAAGGCGAGCCCATCGTTATCGGAGTTGGGGTTTGGAACTCTGTCTGGGGACTCTGGATCCCCGCTCAGTAGGCAAGGGCTCATTTGGCCCCTGGAATATATATAGAAAAAAAATTTCAATTGGACTCAATTAATTTCAATTATTTGTATTTTTTTTCCCTTGAAAGATGATGGATATTTAATCTCACGACTATATACATAATCACATCCACATGAGAATATCGAGAATCGAGTGGGCGAGACTTTAAAACTTCTAAGGATGACAGTGATATGATGTCACCAAGTCACACTCACTCTCTCAAGCAAGGTAGGAGCAGTGAAGTACTCACGGAATGTCAAATTAATTAAAGAGCGATAAATTTCTTAAAATAGAGTAAAAGATTCATTCCTAATAGTACGTACTCTTAAAAAATATTATACTTTATTTTACTTTATATAATTTAAAGACGGACTATAAAAGATATTTGAAATAAATACAATCATCTTACATAATAGAAATAGTCATAATCACTTGAGAGGATCATTGGTATGAGAGGAAAAATTTAAGTGGGTCATGTTTAACTGAATACTTGACATGCAAGACAAAAGTTTATGTGGATCATGATTAAATGGACACTTAGTGATTGGAAGTCCAATAGAAAGTTGGTATGAAGCGAAAAGACTAAGTGGATTATAGAGAACCAAATACTTGGCATTAAACAAAAAAGTCCAAAATGGATCATAGTGGTGAAAAATCCATTAGTATGAGAAAAGTTCAAGTGAGTCAATGGTTGACCGAACATTTGATAATAAGGAAAGTCCAACAAAGAGTTAGCTTGGCATGGAGTCCAAGTGGATCTTGAAGGATTAGACACTTGATACATGGATGAAATCATGGCAGTTCAAGGTTGATAAAATGCTAAATAATTGTAAACCTTAGTAGGTCAGGTGTGACTGGATGTTAGACAATAATAAAGTCCCAACAGGTCAAGGTTAATCGTATATTGGGCAATAAAAAGTCTCAATAGCTCAAAGGTGATTTGATGTTGAGTGAAGAAAGTCTTAGCGGGTTAAGGTCAACCAAATACTAGGCACCACAAGATTTCAACTTTAGAAAGGTTGAAATAGGGGTAACAATCGATTGTCAAACTCTAAAACCTTGAATTTGGGGCTTGAGGGAGTAAAAAGGGTTTGTTAGAACCAACAATTGATTGTTAGAAGCAACAATTGATTGTCGAAACCTAGCAATCGACTACTAGCTCCATAGCAACAACTATAATCGTTGCAACTCAACTGTCAGGTTCAACTACTGGCTACCAATCAACTGCTCACATCTAGCAATCAACTACTAGAACTATAGTAGTGAACAAAATGTTGTGAAATAGATTGTTTGGTTTGACTGTTTGTGATCAATTGACTCATGATTGTCAAATTGCATGGAAAGAGTCATTTTGTATGTGTAACAATGAAATTCTACTGGATAGTTGATTGATGGAAGTTGACAATCGACTGGTAGGCAAAAATCAGGTAGAGCTACAATCATAAAAGAGAGTTTCGAAGTAAATCAAACATGCTAGTTCTTGAGGATTTGGAGAAATATTGTTAGATTTCCTATCATCAAGAGGCAATCCAAATTGACAACAAAGCATCCAAAGCAAAGTGTTCTCAAATTGCTAAGTGGGCTACTTTCATTTGTATTTGTTTCTTTGTGGTGTTTGTGTTGTTTGCTAACAACAGGTGTTGTAAGAGGCTTCTTGAGCTTCGGAAGGTATCCGAGAAGGAGAAGGATTAGTGGTGGTAGCATTACTAGAGCTAGACTTTGGAGTAGGACCCAGGGGTTTCAAACTAAGTAAATAGTGTCTCTTGTGGTTGTTTTTAGTTTTTATATTTGTTTTTGTTGCATACTAACCGAGTGTAGACAAGCACATGAGAAAGATTGAACGACGTGAAATAATCTATTCACGCCCTTATAGCTCGATCAATCCTAACACCGACCACTATTGTCTGTAAAAATTATGTCAACTATGCCTTACAATTGTTTGTTCATTATGCAACTATCATCTTCCATGATCACCTTGTCTTTGATCAGCAGCTACATCAGAAAGCTCAAGACTAAGTGATTTTATCTCCACCACCAAACATAAGACTATAAATGGAAAAGAATGTTTATGAGCAATCTTGGTATTCAGCTTGATAAGAGCTTGTTTATGTTTATTCAATATATACATAGTTAATTAAAATGAACAAGTTTAAACAATTCATAAATTAAATTAAGTGAACAAGCTTGAATACATATGTGTTAATTGTTCATGAACAATGTCCACAACAAAAACTTGTGAACTATGTTCATTGACAAAGCTTTTATCAAACTTGTAAATAGACAAAGAAGCTCTCAATACAAATAAACAAAATTGTGATATTAAGTTTACTAATCAATCAAACAAGCTTAAAAATATAAAAGGTCCAGAAAATCAAACAAATTCAAATTAAGAGGTAGATAACACACAAACTAACCAAGTTCAAGCTCAAGCTAAGCTTGAACAAAACTTAAACTTATAATATATAATAATAACAACAACTAAATCGTATCCCACTAAGTGAGGTCAGTTATATGGATCCTCCTACACCATTTGACTATATCTTCTACCATGTCATCATCTATATTTAAATAAAATTTATTATATTGTATCATTACTAATTAATCAAGTCTTATTTAATATTGCTCTTACTCATTTAATGTACATATTTGTCATAGTTTCATATTACCAAATTGAAGAATTTATTAGTGGTCTAAATACATATTTGTAAAATCTTAAATGTGTCTCTTGCAGTTTTCCCTCAATAGGTACATCCCCAGCTTTCTCTCTACTATTCTCATTTTTTATCTTGTCCATCGTCATGTCTGCAGATCCACCTTAGTATTCTTATATATGTGACTCTCATCTTCTACTTATGTGCTCAAGTCAAAACTCAACATTCAACTCCATATAATATATTAGATTTAACTGCCATTTTATAGACCTTCCCTTTTTTTTTATAGACCTTCCCTTTAAGTTTTAGAGATATCTAACTATTACAAAAATTATTTGGCATTCTCTTCTATTTCAACGATCTTACTTGTATTCTATGTAAGATATTTCTCTTAACCCCACGATCATTTTGTAATAATCATCATAAGTACTCAAAGCTCTTATTTATGGGTATTCATTATGTCATATTTTAATAATTACCTTATTCATCTAATATTACTAAATTTGAATTTCATATATTATATTTTTATTATACTAAATCTAAAATCTTGCACTTCTAATATTTTTATCAAGATTCTAGCTTAGTATTTACTTATTTACATGTCTCATTTATCAAAATAATATCATCTAAAAATAATATGCACCATGGAATGTGTCTTGGATGTGTCCATGTTAAAAATTTAATTTGTGTTAAAAAAATTCATTATTCTCACTATATTGAGTCAAATTGATATTTGAGGGTATAAATATAATCAAGAGAGGTAGACGAACACCTAGAATCTAGTTTTATGTGAATCCGAGATCGTTTGGTCCATCAAATGGGTTTGCCCAAAAATTAGCAGATGGACCAAACGACCTCGGATTAATATGAAACTAGTTCCAA
The DNA here is from genome assembly GCA_037974795.1 of Kaempferia galanga. Classification (NCBI taxonomy): domain Eukaryota; kingdom Viridiplantae; phylum Streptophyta; class Magnoliopsida; order Zingiberales; family Zingiberaceae; genus Kaempferia; species Kaempferia galanga. Next base: position 135 of record JBBPFP011020657.1, on the reverse strand, counting down.
TGTGTTTAGCTAGTTCTCTTAATTATATCTATGGCCTCAAACGTCAATTTTGTAACATTCCGAAAATCCTAAAATTAATTTTAGAAAGATCCTGCTATTTTTCTGGATTTTTAGACTATTTTTATAGATTTTTCT
>JBBPFP011020338.1:0-13363 GCA_037974795.1 Kaempferia galanga | reverse complement strand
ACTATAGTTAAATTTGCTATGTTATATGAAGCTGAATATTGAGCTATGACTCGAGCATATGAGCATAAGATGAGAGTTGTACAGGTAAGAGTATGAATGTGGATATTCGGGCATACAAAGACGGACATGATAATGAATAAAAATATTAGAGAAAAAGTCGGTGTTGTACCAACGAGAGAAATTACTCCGAGAGACATATTTAAGATGGTATGAATATATAAATGCTCCAGTTAGGTGAGGTAAGAAAAAAAAAGAAACAAAAAGACTTTTTTATTAGTAACAATAAAATAAGATAAAATTTATTTAAATATAAATAATAATATAGTAGGGGTAGAGCTCTAGGACAGAGAATGATTCATATAGCCAACCTCAGTGGAATAATGTTGGGTTGCTGTTATCGGTTATTGTTGTAATTTGAAATATTGGAGCATGCAGAATTTTACTGGGCTAAAATCTGGGCTTGAAATAACATGGCCCAAGAATGAATTTATGGGCCTCTTACTAATAAAATTAAATCATCTTCTATTGTTAAAGTTCAAATTTGAGTATTTATTTAGGAATGTATGTTATATTATTCTATGACAAATAAATCAACAAAACTAAATTAACATTATTATTATATATATAATGTATCCATAATTGAATTATGCTTGTGTCTTCAACAATTAAATCATAAGATTTTTAGTGCACTCTACTGATAGACAAAGAAATTAAATAAAAACAAGGAGACTCTCTCAGGGATCATTATGAAATATATTATCTTAGTTCAAGCCATTCAAAACCAAATGCAACCAAATAAAACATGGATGACTTCATTTCTCATCAAAAATTTTAACTTTTTCATAGCACAAAAATGCAACAAGACAATCACTCTCTTTTTTTTTTTCTATAAACAAAAAAAAAAAAATGAAGAAAAACTCACTACACATTTTTTTGTGGCTGTGGTCACAGAGAATGATATGCTTGTCAAGTGGCAAAGAGACATTTCATGTGTGTCAGTGTGCCACTTCATATGTTATAGGGCAGCCACTTTAATTTCTGAAAATTAAATATAATAATAATAATTATTATTATTATTATTATTACGATATGTTTAAGATCTGCAGATGGAGAATAATTCCAAGTTTCATCACAAAAGTTCAGTTTATATGCAACAGATTCTGATTTTCTCTGTTTCATGTACTTCCTCCATCTACTACTTGTTCAATTCAATTTGATCCATTGAATTTCAAATTGTAATAATTGTTGTCTTTAGGACTCAGAATCAAACTCTATCAAGGTCATGCATCCAAAATTAATTTAAAATCTATATTTATTATAGGGTACCTGTAACTGTTAACTTTCAGGTTCAAATTCCACCGTTTAGACTTTCATCCAAGCCTTAAAATGTTTTATTATTATTTTTTTTAGTAATTTCAATTTATAGGGTATTTTAGATATTTTTGGTATTTCTAGTATCTATGGGTCATAATGAGTATATAACGGTATCCTGTTATATTAATTTTAGTTTCTGTCAAGAGATTTTCTTTTTTAAAAAAATAATTTCTATAAATTGGAATTGAAATCCATATATTAGAATTTCTATCCTTTCTTGATTATAGGGTCTAGAGTCTGTATAAACACATGTATAATTGCATGAGAATTTATTCCTTGATTATTAATAAGTCTTTTTTGTTAAATCCGACGAATTTTACTTATTTTTTAAGTATTTTCTCTTCTTAAATTTCTCCTCTGATTAGCCCATAAAATAATTACTATCCTATCCGGTATCAATACACTTGTAATGACAATTTATCTATTTTTTTTATTTAAACCAAAAGGGCTAATAATAAATATGTATATCTCTCATGAATAATTTTCAAATTAATAAATGAGTGCATGAATCAATCAGTGGTCCTTGTAATAAAGGCTATCCAATAATTTAGAAGCCTAATGTTTCTTTAGAATCTTGCTTCAAACTAAAAAAACAAATAAATAAATAATTTTTTGGACCCAATTGAGAATATTATCATTGCCATTGAGAAAAAAAAATGTATATCACTAACCAAAAGTGGAAGGTGCATCTCATGGAGTCCAATCCACGAATTCTTGTTCTTGGTACCTTCAAATAATTGAATAGATTGTTCAACCCCAAAGATAAATTATTATTATTATTATTATTATTATATTAAAAGGGGGAAATTTGTGGTAGAATGTCACAGTAAGAATTGGTGAATCAGGGAAACTAATTTAATGAAGTAAATAAAGTAGTTGTCCATACTGTTTTGAAATAGTGTTTCCTTTTTGGCCATTTAAGTTTGTGGCACAAGCTTGAGAACAAAGAAATTAATGCTTCAACCAACTTCTCAGTTAACATATATAAATATTTCATCCTAATAGTAGTTTAAAAATTAAGCAAGGATGTTCTTTTCCCCCGTGATGATCGCAGCAACATGAACAGCAAAGCTAGCTCTTTTCTTTTTCTTTGAAAAAAAAAATTATAGAGAAAGGAAAGGACTTTGGTGCATTTAATTGGACGGTAGTCAAGAGCCAACGCACGCTTTATTTTTCTAAGAGCGAACAAGGACAAGTGACAGCAAGGGGCACTGCATTTCTCTTTCTTTCTTTCTTTTTTTTTTTCTATTTTTTATTTCCTCTATTTTAATCCATGCATCTTCTAATGCTAAGATTGCATTTTTTATTAAAAAAAAAAAAAACAACAAAGGAAAAGATTGCATCTTTCCAAGCTGTAGTGACAATTGGCACAATGAATCCCACCATCTCCTCCCTCTTGTTCTCATCAAAAGAAAAAAAAAATGATTAATCAGGTCGGTAACTTTGCATTTAAGGTGATCGGCTCAGTTTAGAAGTTTTCTATTATCCACTCCGATAAATCTAGAAGCTCAGCATCTCTTAGTTGTGAATTTCATTTGGAGGAAAAATCCTTATAAATGCGCCGTAGCTAGAAATCGAATCGTGGGTGCCTGAAAGATAACTGAGCGCCCTTACCGCTGCACCATAGCCTTGGGGGCTTAGTTACCGCTCAGTTGTATCTCAGACACCCATTGTTTAATTTTTAGCTACGGTGCTTTTACAGAGATTTTTTCTTTAAATGAGATTCACAATTAAGAGATGCTAGGCTTCTGGGTCGTGAGTGCTTCCCGATTTACCTTGGTGACCAGTAGGAAACTTCCTTAGGGTCGGGCTAGTCACCCTAGGCTCGACGTTATCAAGCCTGGTTAATCAATTTTTTTTTTGTTCTCATCAAAGGAGCCTCATAGGCAAAGTTGAGTTAGTTAGTGCAGACAGAGTTGCTATGCAAGGGTTTAAATTTCAGCAAAACTAAGGAAAAAAAACCCTCCTCCGCAGTGGTCACTATAGCTTTTCGATTTACCTCCTCACAGATGGTTGTGGGGCCAACCGTGTGAAGCCACTGGGATAGTAATCCCACCTTTTACTACTCTCATCAAAGATCAAAGGAATAGGGCAGCTAAAAAAGAATGATCTATTCTAGGTATGCAGCTTTCAGCCACGAACAACTGATCTATCCTAATTGCCTCCTTGGATTGGTTCTGTTGATGATTTCTTTGGTTTTGGTTCCGTCGATGATTTCTTTGGTTTCAAGAGTAGCAGTTGAGTTTTCCTACCTGTGAAGAAGAAGAAGAAGATGAACTTTCATGAAGAGCCTTGCTATAGTGCACTGCCTATTGGGAACACCATTTCATGGAGATCAGATGTGAAATAGCTATCTATCAGTTTGGATTCAATTCTAAGGTTTTGGTTGCTGTCTCACCAACTCAATGTTGGGAGACAAGTCCTTTTCATCCTTGTCTCTTATCTTCTTTTTTGATTACTTGGCCTTAAATGTGACTTGTTTGTGTTGTTTTCAGCTCTGTTCTTGGACAGGCACAGGCAGTTCAGTTATGTGATCTTCTTCCTCGGATTCGAAATCGGAGCAAACCAAAGTGTAGCCGAGCCTCGGCCTTCAATCATGGCTGCAATTTCGCAATCGGGGTCGAGGCGCTTGTATTCATGGTGGTGGAACAGCCATATCAGTCCCAAGAATTCTAAGTGGCTTCAGGAGAACCTCTCAGGTGAAGAATTTCGATCCAACTTTGTTCTTGCTTGAAGTTTAGAACCTCAATTAACTATCACTAGATTCGATGCTCAGGCACAGCTTGAATCTGATTTAGAACTTCTAAACTAGATTTGAACATGTACTACTGCTTGAAACAGATATGGATAGCAAGATAAAAGCCATGATCAAGATCATAGAAGAGGATGCTGATTCCTTTGCCAAACGAGCAGAAATGTACTACAAGAAGAGACCTGAGCTTATGAAACTAGTGGAGGAATTCTACCGCGCTTACCGCGCTTTAGCGGAGAGATATGACAATGCCACCGGAGTTCTTCGCCAGGCTCACCGGACAATGGCTGTTGTTTTTCCAAACCAGATCCCACTTGAAGTTTCTGATCATGAGCTGCCGATGGATTCTGAATTGTTGTTTGAACTCTTTGACGGCGATGATGAGGCCATTCTGAAGAACTTGCCTGAGATGTTTACACTTGAGAAGCTTAGAGAAATGGAAGGATTGGAGGAGGAAGAAATTCAGAAGGTCGCGGAGGAAAAACTTTCATCTACTCTCAAGATAATTGATCTTCAGGATGAGATCATTTCTCTGAGAGGAGTCAAAGGAAAGCTTCAAGATGAAGTGAAGTTGTTCAAGGAGGAGAACAACAGACTGAATGAACAGAGTCTTTCGGCTACTGTCGAAATGCTAAATTTGCGGGATGAGATAGTTTTCCTGAAGGATTCGGAGGCGAAACTGAACGAAGAACTTGAAATTTGCAAAGAGGATAGGAGAGCTCTTCATCTAGAACATGAGCATGAATTGGAAGATATGGAACTGATCAAGTTGAGCTTGGAGGAAGAACTAGAGAGGGCTAGGCAGGAAAATTCCAAACTCGGAGAAGAACTCGACCGATGTAGAGGGGAGAAGGAAGAAGTTCTTAATTCAGCACAGAGGCACAGTATATTGCAAGAGCAAATACAAGCAGCCACCATGGAGATGGAGAATCTTCAGGTGATGATCAAAGAGCTGAAAGATGGAAACAATGGCTTGAAGGAGATCATCAAGAACCACGAGTGCCAACAAGTTGTTAACTCCCACAACCTCAGGAAGATTCAATCAATGTCGGAGCAGAATGCCATACTGGAAGCTTCACTTTCAGATGCAAATGAAGAGCTGGAAACATTGCGAGAGAATGTTACAATTTTGGAAAAGAGATGTGAAAACATCAGAAGAAGGGTTGTTCTCGACGAAGATGAAAAGGATGTGCTCCTCTCTCATATGGATGTGGCTGCTCGGAACATCGCGAAACTCCTGGGAAGAAACACATTCTTGGAGAACTCCCTCTCTGATGTGAATGTGGAACTGAATACACTGAAAGGGAATTTCAAGATCATAGATGAATGTTGCCAATCTCTTCATGGTCAGAAATACTCACTTCTTTCTGAAAAGGATACTCTTCAGACAAAGGTATAATGTTCTTTATCAATCTTATATTATGCTATAGATTCAACCTGAAAAATAGTCATTGGCTCAGGTCGAAAGAATCAGCTGGAGTTTAAGGAACTTGGAGAGCAGGTGCACTGAATTGGAAGGCAAATGCTCAAATTTGGAGCGCGAAAAAGCTTCGGCACTTCAAAATGTTGCTGAATTGCAAGAATTTCTGAGGCTCGAGAAGGAAAAGCATGAATCTCTCATTCATTCGAGTAAGAGTCAGCTGAGTGCATTAGAAAACCAGCTCCACCTCGGGGAACAGCAGTGTTGGAAAATGGAGGAGGAACTCGAGGTCGGTCAGATTGAAGTATTCATCTTGCAAAGATGTTTGCATGATATCGAGCAAAAACACATCACTAAAGAGAAAGAAATTGCGTTCTTTGAAAAGAAAAGTGAGAAATTAAGGGGTTGGATCGTTCAGATAACAAACATGCTCGAGATCGATCTGAAATGTGGTTCATTGGACGATGCTAAAGAAGAATTTCTTTTACAACTTATTTTACATGAAGTCAGACGGTTGATCAACTCTATTTCAGAGGCGCGCGACGAGAAGCAAATTCTGATTCTTGAAAAATCAGTGGTTGTTGCTCTTCTTCAGCAGTTTGGATCGTATGCCGCCGATCTTAGAGGAGAAGTTTTGGCTTGTAATAGAGAAACTCAATCAAGGGAAAAGGAATTCACAGTGCTAATAGAAAAGAACAATAGAATTCTAGAGGTGAACAAGCAATGGGAGGAAAAGTTGCAGAGTAGCAACCAGAGGGAGGAGCTACTGAAGGATGAAGCAGACATCCTGTTCAGGCAGTTGTCACAGTTACAAGAGGCTCATCAAAAGTAGCAAAGGCAAACCGCGAGAATGGTCGAAGAAAACCAGCTTCTCTCGAAGAAACTAAATGCAATGGCAGCAAAGAAGGACAACTTGGAGGAGGAGACCAACTTCTTGCTTGCAGAGGTCATGACCTTAGATTGCCTCTGTGCGTCGCTCAGGAGTTGCCTTGCTGAGACAGGATTGGAGATGAAGCTGGTGAGTGATGAAAGGGACTATCTCTGCAAGGCGCAGGATGAACTGATCAAGGAGACAATGCTGGTCCATAGAAAAGTTAAAATGCTTGAACTTGAGAACAAACAGCTCGAATTATCATTCACCGACTTGAACGAGTGCAGAAGATGCTTGTCGAGGCTTCACAGTGATATGAACATGGCTAGAAATGTCATCAGTGCCTGTGAAAATAACCTACTACTAGATAAAGAAATGGTGCAAGTTGCAAATTCAGAGTTGCATAGGAACATAGAAGAATCTAAGATCAAGGTTATCCAAGCTAAGTTAGCTAAACAAGAAATGGAGAAGAGTGATAATTCTGGAATCAGGAAAGACCATCAGGGAGAAATTTCATCATTGCTGAACGACATACAGAGTGCCACAGTTTGTGTAACATTCTTTAGAGATAAAGTAATTGAACAGATACTGCAATGCGAAAGCATACAGAGAAATCGGATGCTACACAGGAAAGCTTTACATGATGAAATCATGATCAGAGATGAAACAGTCAACGAACTGAAGGAGAAAGTGAATAGCCTTGAGGTTGACAACAGAAGATTGAGCAAAGAAGTCAATACGTATATGTCGATTCTAGAGACTTTCTTGGGTGATATCAATATCTTGGAAGAACAGTCTCAGTCTTTTGGGGAATACCATCCATCACCAAGCAACCAGGGAAAACAGGTTCTCCTTAGTTTAGCAAATGAAACTAGTTTTATCCAAACAAGCAAATGAACCAAATTGTCATGTCAAGTAGCTACTTATCTACAATTTTCACCAAGTTAATAGAAATTAGGAATCTCTGACGATTAATACTTATTGTTCTATAACAGATAAGTCAAGTTTTTTCTTACAGGGCAACCCAGTCAGCCATATGTACAAGAAGCAGGAGACAAGCCAAGCTCATGGTCCCCGATCGCAGCTAGGAATCCCAGAATTGTGCCACTTAAAAGTGAAGATCAGGGCACTTCAGAAGATGGTGAAGGATACCAGGAACCTCTTGGAGCTGGAAAGGTTAGACTCAAATGCTAGCTTAGAGGCTGCATGGCACGAAATAGAAGCACTGAGATCAAAAGACAACTCTGATAACCGTAGCCTCAAGAAAAAATATGAAAAGATCATGAGAGATATAGAGCTTGACATTGTGTTGAATGCTTCATCACTTCCAACACAATTGAAGGATATCCATTCTCATGAAGGAAGAAAGAGAGAAAATATCAAGGAAACCTTTTATCGAAGGCTTGAAATGTGGGGGACAACAGAAAATGATAGCAGTAAACGAAAGCAGAAATCACCCATCTTAATTGAGGAAGTGGAGAGAAGCCATGCTTCAAATGAGCTGGTATCTGAGAAAGAGTTGGGAGTCGACAAATTAGGGGAGCCTAAACAATCCGAGATAGAATCCGACCATGAACAGAACCAAATGGCCATGGAGAGACTTTGTTCTAATGCACAGAGGCTCTTGGCACTTCAAGCAAGCATACAAGAACTACACAAGAAAATGGAAGCACTGGAAAAGATCAACAACACCCCACTTGAATTCGATGCTGTCAAAGTGCAACTGAAGGGAGCTGAGGGAACCATCTCTAAGCTGGTTGAGCTCAACAGCAAGTTAACAAATAAAGCTGGAGACTTGTCTGAATCAAACGACGAAGTCAGGGAGGTTAAGAAAGATGCAGGAAGTAGAAACAGAAGGCAAATCTCAGATCGGGCTGAGAAGGTGTCTGAAAAAATTGAAAAGCTGGAGTTGGAGCTGCAGAGATTGCAGTCACAAGTGCAGAAAATGGAAGAAGAAGAAAACAGCATCAGAAAGGCTAAAATTGTGGATAAATCTGGAATGCTTCTGAAAGAATACATATATGGGAAGAAAGAAGTTCGTAAGAAGAAGAGAGGCTCCTGTCGATGCGTGAGACCAAAGACAAAGGGTGATTGATCTCTTCAGGAATACATGTTTCATGCAAGCACGACAATTGCAGCTACAAGAAAGCCATGAAACTTTCATATGTTGACAGTGCATTGTTCTTATTGTTGTCCCTTGAAAGTTGTTCATGTCTAGAATTGATGGCAAATTAACAACTAATCAGTTACACAGAGGTGATTGTCTAGACCCTCTATTGGGGAGTGATAGTGTTGGGAATGGATTGCTGTAGTGTTCTGTATGGAATTTGAAATGAGCATTGTACCTATGACAGGTATCTGATATGAGAATTGTCGAATAAATGCTAGTCGAGTTCGAACCGTGCACACTGTGCCAATTCCACATCAAGTGCACGCTTTCATAAATTTCACATCAAGCCACATAAGCTAAAAGGTTGGGCGTATCAAAATCCGACACAATTTTAACTAACTTATTTCACATAACGCATCCTCAAGAATGTCAAAAACCCCTACGGGAGGAAGAAAAGCACCAGAGCACCTCAGTAAAATCTCTCATGCATTTCCTATCTAAGACGACGCTTCTGTCCCAAGTTTTTTTATTGCATATTCTGTACACAATCCACCGGGGAACCTCATTCATCTGGCCAATTTCTCAGAATAAACGCTAAATGCTCTTTGATCTGATACTCGTTGATGGTTGCTAGGAGAATAGTTGGGCAGTTAAAAGAAATCCACCGTTCCACTTAGGGTGATCGGTGGTTTGATGTCGATTCTTGTCGCTTTACCCTCCGCAACCAAATGAGGGAGAGTATTTGCCTCTTTGGGTGGTGTACCAGGTGCGGTCCAAAAAGTTGCATGAGGCCATTCATTTTTAGAGTCTATCTTTTCGCTGTTGATTGATCCCAGTCGCACTTCTAAAGCAGCCAGCTTGTCGGAGAATAGCAATGCTGTGAGATCAACCGGAACATTCTGCTTCAGGAAGACACCATAACTAGCAACAGAAGTGACACCGTGACTTCTTTTATGGGCTAGCGTTACATGAGCTTTCATCAGGCTGTTTGACAAGTTTTTGCCTTCAATGAAAGCCTTGGCTTTTGAATCTGTGCTGGCCACCTGTTCAGACACAAGTTGATGGTTACTGTCTGGATGCAACGGTTCTGATACCCAGAACTCACGTCACAAGTGTTCCAGAGAGAGAGAGAGAGAGAGAGAATTCAAAGAGGTACCTTGTCCAGGACGCTTTTAATTTCTTCCACCGGCAATGTGACGGCAGCAAAAACAATGTTTCCAAACTTTCTCTTCTCACTCTCAGGGGTTTTGAAGCCCCCTTTTGCCACATCTTTCAATTGCTCTAGGACACTTTTTACAGCAAGGTCAAACGGAACCTGGAACCATAAGTTTCAATTTATAATAGTACAAATATAACGATCAGGGAGTACATAGCCAGAAAATTATTTGAGCAGCGCCATCTGATTTAAGGATATAAAACTTGACAGGAACAAATTAGACAATATTAAGATGTAAAAATGCTTATTGTCCATGACATGTTTTCATATTTTAGAATAGCTGCAAAATATATCTCCAAAAAAAACTTAGGCTTTTTAACAAGACAGTTTAATTTTATTTCTCTATATCGTATGAAAGATGATATTAATATTATTAATTAGAAAAACTTGTCACCTCATGTACACCGCAGGCCATACTTATCTACCAAAGATTTGCATGCACTTTATCACCGCGCTTCCCACTCTAATCACCCGTTTTTGCATTCCTCACACAACTGACTTCACTGAGTGATGATTTATTCGACAAGCTTGTGTTGACCAAGACAGCCACTAAATACCTCTCGAAGTTGTCGAGAGCCAGGAGTAGCTTTCATAAGCATGTAGTCTAGTGGCTCAGCATGGGCAATATTGACAACAGTGTCTCCACTGACAAGGATTCTATTAAAGGGATGCCACATTTTGAACTAGGGCTAGCAACTGAGCAGCTAAACTGGTAGGCTTGAGGAGATAGGCTAGAAGGAGAGAAGACAAGAAAGAGTAACTGGAGAGGTAGATTTAGTATTGTGATTTACAAAATACAACTTATGATGAATTGAAGAGGTAAAGATTCTAATTAATAAAATCTGTCATTACTCATGCCTTGTAAACAAATGAAATTAAAATGTCAGATTAAAAATGTGTCTTGAAGGAACTGCAAATAACAATGATTGTAATGATAGATTGTTAAGCTCTTTTTTATCAATGGATCACTCACAAGATTGTAAAAAGGTTGGTCAGAGAAAATAATAATTCCCTTGTTTCTATAGCGAGTAGATATCGGAGAGAATGGGATATTGAAGTTAAAAATAGGAAATATGTTTTCTTAGCTATTGTAATTTGTGAAATCTGATGTATTACACAAGAGGACTATTTTAACTAAAAACATGTTAAGGAATGAGCCCAGTTAAACTAGCCAATAGTTTGTTCAGTGAACTGAGTGAAAAACAAGAAGTTACTTACCTGAATCGCATTCAGATGATCAGCATTTCCAAATAAAATCTCTCTCAGCCTTTTTTCCCATCGCGACCACTCCTTTGCATATGAACCTTTGGCAGGTTCCAGTCTAGATAACAATACCATGCCAATGAACATTTAATAGACACACAATATAATGATACAACTAAGAAAGATTTTTGAGAAGCCAATATATAACAATTTGCAATTGAACCAATATTAAAGAAATACACAAACACATGAAAATATGAGGCAGATATAACCAAGTGTCACTAATACAATAGAAAATAAAAGAGAACGTTTTAGATATTAAAAAAAAAAAAAGAGTGCAAAAAAGGTGGATTTGATTAAAAAAATGTGTAGATTTACAAGTTAGAATATTTTAAGTATCTTTGAATCTTCTAGTTTCCTATTTATTACAAAGTGCTAGATTCTACCACTTCACCTTTTGTTTAATTTGTTTGCACGATTTAATATGACATTACTCATCATTTGTCATCTCCATGATCTTCTAGTGAAATGACCTACAAGTTACTCATCATTTCTTCCTTCTCAAAAATAGGTACTTCGATCTCGAATCTTTATCTGCAACATCTTTACTTCTTTTGATTGTAACTTTGAAAAGATATAATTAGTATTAGTTTCTCTTCCTGTTAAGATTTAAAATGTCATTCTCAGCAAGGATTTCGGTTCCAAGTCGGAATGAAATATATCGAATGTGTTGGGTGTTGGTCTTGATGGTTGTCTCGAGCACCAACCCTAAGTGAGAGACGAGGTGTCGCATACCTTGCTAAAGTATCATCAGATTGTCTCGAGAAGCTATGTTGGAACCTGACTTAAAACTAAATATTGATTTGTGTGTATGTTTATAAAGATTTGATATTATCAACTTGAGCTGATGATTTAAGAAAACATCTTGTATTTGATTTTCCTTTTTTTTCTGGCACAATGCATGTTATTAATAACTCAATTATTAAACACATCAATTATTTTAAGCTTTTATATCAAAATTATTGCATCAAGACAATCAGAGTAATGAATTCTTCAGCACAAAATATCACATTTCTAATGTACCTTCCATGTCTGTTGGCATGAAGTCTGTAAAGGTTTATGCCTTCATTCAATATATCCCTCACCGAGTCTGGTAAGGGCTTCCTGCAGAAAACAAAGTTCATATCTAAATTGTTAGGGTATTCCATATGAAGTAATCATGCAATTTGAGGGGGAAAAAATATACAGCACATGAGAGTGAAGAAGTTATAATTCACAAATTCCCAATTACAGAAGTATATGTTTATTGTTTGTTTCCTTTGATTTCAGGTGCCAGTTTTATGAATTTCCACTTTACAAATGTTCATCTTTACCAGATGAAATGTTTAGGAACTTCAAAATTTGCAATTTGACATAAGCAAAGCACAACAATCTATCTACCTATCTGGTTTAAGCAAAGGCATCTTCACCACTGAGCCAAAACGCTCATACAGTTCGCTTTCAAATTCCCTGCGATCCTGAAGAAAATGCCCATCCACTTATCAAGATAAAATGAATTGTAAAATAGTTCTACTAATTCAACATACAGTGTCAGATTAACATGCCTTGCCATCATAGAGGTGATAAAACATTAACAACACATAACCTGCATTTGGAGATGCCTTGTCCAAATTTCCCTTTAAAGTAAAGCCAAAAGCAAAGCCAACAACTGTAAGTAGGCAATCATTGTTGTAATTCTTAAAAGTATAGGAAAATAGGAATTACCGGATGGTTTACTCGTTGTAGTACACGAAATATGAAGACAGCCAAAGCATCAAGAGAAAATGGATTACAATCAGTCCCTGCAAATCAATAAAACAGTTTAAATAGTGTCTTAAGGAAGAAATATTAACAGTTTCTGATGAACTAGCTTCTATAAAGAACTCATTTCGATGAAGAAAATATAAGGTTGGTGAAAATACCCAAATGTCCATCTCAATAATATGACAACCTAGGAACTAACGATAAGGGTATTTACCAAATTGCTAAAGTTGAGAAAAGCAAAGGATTGATTTGGTACTATTAAATGTGTAAAAAGATGGAGATCAAAAGATTCTTGAAGGTAAAACAATTACGAAAATATAAAAAAAATTACAAATTATTTAGCAAGCACACAGAAACTTTTCTTTGGAGAATAAACCTTCTGATTCAGGAATGACAGGAACAGCTGAGGCCTTTGTTGTCCGGCACATATCTTCAATCTGGGAATTGAATTAACAGGTTAACCAAACTTGACAAAATAAAGATGCATATGAATTACTGGAGAAATCTAGTTAGTAGATCATTGCCTGCCTCCACACTTCTTCATTTGGGGCATTTTTGTCTGCAAGAGTTATGGCATAGGGTCTCTTTTTTCGCTCTTCAGCCACTTTTTGCCA
>JBBPFP011020232.1:0-26083 GCA_037974795.1 Kaempferia galanga | reverse complement strand
CAATCCACTAAGATCTCTCTAGTATATATGAGATGATTGATGTCCGAGGCGTGGGTGGGGTTAAAGCTCTAGCTCTATAGAAGGACAACAAGTCGAGTAGGTCGGAGAAGCCATCGGAGTATCTTAGCTCTGATCTGGGCCTATCCCCTTAAATTTCCCTTTCTGAGCAGTAGCGAGGTGCTCTTGACTTTCCACGCGCAAACCGATCCTATAGTTAGAATAATATTCTCTGGACCGCCTACCTAGCTTCCTTTCATCCCTTCCCCTCGGGCACCCAACTATTGAGATGGCTTGCACGGGTTCAATTCATTCCTATAGTGAGAAAAATGCCCCCAGGTTCGGTTAGGCTCTTCGGAAAGGTTGAATCGCCTATCTCTACCAAGGTGCTTTGCGTCCGAAGGTGTACCAACTGAGCTATCCCAACTCTTTGCCAAGTCTCCTCTTTCTGTCCCATGCATCATCCTGGTCTAGTCTCTTCTCTATGTCAATTGGCAGGGCACGCACACTCAACGAAAGCTTTAGAAAGAACTCAAAGCGAGGTCCGGAATAGAGTGTAGCTTTATAAGGAATAGTTCTCTTGTCTCTCTTCTCAGTTTCAGTTCAGTTCATTGGATTTGTTGAATAAGTGGTCACTGTTCTAAACTTTTCTTAGTCAACTATGATCTTCGGTAGACGTGAGTGAATGGTGAAAGTCAATAGTACTCGTTCTGCACTAATTCCTGTTGAAAGAGAGTTCGTAGTATTAGGTATGAGTTCATTCTCCACACCTTAAGTGAGAAGTTCTAGGTGAAAGTTCTTTATTAAAGGACTCGGGAGGCAACCAAAGCAACTACTTTCTCGGGCTCTAAAGGGAAAGGAGTTCTAACTAATATGCCGACGTTGGAAGGGTTTATGCCGCCGCCCCCAGCTTCAACATGTCATGAGTGCCCAAAAGTCGTGAACTTCCTTCCCGCAGATTACAGTAATTGCGTGAATGGAAAGAAAAGAGTGAATTCAAGTTGCAGCTTAAGGATCCTCATATGAACCGCTCCGTGGGCTCTCAGAATGAAACCTTGACTTGCTTTTATCCCCCGAGGGGTGGACACATTCTGGAGTTTCCCTTGCGCTTGCATTGAATCCTATGGCTGAATGGATTGAGCTAACGCGGAAGAGCTAAGGAATGCTGCAGCTACTGTTCATGGAAATAGAGCGAAAATCATGCTTCGGTTAGGTTTCAATTACTTCCCTTATTAAGTGCAAGGTACGAGTCTATTGATCAAATGCACTGCTTCAACTAGAGTTCATGGTTAGCTCCCGGGATAGAAGAGTTGCATTTGACTGTGACTGAAAGCGCTTAAGGGAAGGCATGCATATAATAAAGATTAGAGGTTAGGCTCAAGAGTACTATTAATGTTCGCTTCCGGTTAGGGAAGAGAAGATCTTGCTTTCTTAACCCTGGGATTTCGTAGTTGGATCAAGTTTATTATAAAAAAAGTTAGTTTTATTGTGCAGGGAAGCTAAGCAAGAGTGGTTCATGGCGAATGCAAGGGCCGAACAGAACAACTGATATTTGGCCCAGAATGAGATCTTTAGACTGGTGCTCACTCAGGGAAGACAGCGACGGACTCAAGACAACCGAACCGGGATTCCAAACTCAAACTACAGGTGCGAAGCCGGAGCCACCCCTGAACTCCGGGAAGACAAGACAACCGAAGCGAATAACTCATACAGAAACCGAAGCGAGATCTTAAACTTGCAAATGAGTCCGATGAGTTCGACTTCATATGCAATATTTGGGTAGTGCGACGTGTGAGCAGTGTTCCTTAAGCTTAACTTAAGTAGTTGTCCTATTGTCCTATTCTATTGAGGTCGGGACTCTAGTTGAAGTGCCCTTTCATTTAAGGGAAGATAAGATCTTGCTTTGAGGTTAGTTCATGGTGAGAGCTTTCCCTTGAGGTTAGTTCAGTTCATGGCACCTTACTATCAAACACACTATTGGACTTCCTGGACTTTACGGACAACTTTCACTACCCAAAAGCTCAACCCAAAGAAATACCCAAAAGCTCAACTACTCGTCTATTACGGCTTGCCGAAGCTAGGTAGGTCTTTCCTATTATCTTATATTATATATAAAGATATGATATGCACTGGCCAATCCATGAAATGAAAGGTGGTCCTAGTCTCTTATATAGTATGAAGCGATACATTATTTACGTGTCAGGAACCACTGGTGACACGAGCATTTTAAGTGAGGATAAAGAGATTGCTTTGGTGAGGCTACCGGCTCTGTTGCTGATTCAACTCATAATAATTTAACTGAGCTATCGGACTGAATTACCTACCTCAAGCGGAAAAACACTCTTACTTGTTGCGGTCGCTAGAGCATAATAAGTACTCAGAATGGGGAAAGAAAGAATAGAGGAGACTAAAGAGCGGTGCGGGAACTTATCAATTAAGTAAGAAAGCCGGTCATTTTGCTATAGTAGATCGGTCGTCCGATAGCAGCCACTACGGTCCCATGCTCTCTTGTTGAATTCCCTACTTCAGGACTTCGGTGCGTGCTGGCTCATCTTCCCTATTCGGACTTCATTACCTACCTCAGCATCCCTTTGAATTAGAAAACGGATCTTGGTAAGAAGAGAGAGACTTCTTAAGGCTAGAGACCCCGGCAGTGAGGAGGCCTTAGCTAGGTTTGAAGTTATTTACAAAGACTGACCCATAGACAAATAAAAAAAGGATAAGTTACCGGGGGGCTGGCTGGGACTGAGAGCAGGGCAGGTCATCTTCATTTCCAATTTCTAAATGCAAGTGGAAGAAATGAGAATCTCGAACGGTAACGAGTTCTTCATCATGCTTGCGATGCACATAAATTGATTTCACTCTCAGCACAATAGAATCCGGACAGACTCTCTTTCTTTATTTATCCACTTAGCTATAATTTCATATAGTTGTGTTGTTGTGCCGGGGCCCAATCATACTCGAGCGGATAAGCAAGTAGGGAAGCAGCCATATAGTGTACGCGATCCAAGGTGATCTGAATCGGTTCGAAATACAAGATACGTGAAATGAATGCGTATAGATTGAATGCGTTGCGTATAGATAAAGGGAGTATGGGCTTTACCTGTGCTTTTATCCTTTTCTCAATTCTAGGTTCTTATTTACTCGCTAAAGAGCTTTACAATCCATCTCTTCTCCGAATGGGAGATTCCATAACCGGTCTGCGTGCAGGTTAGGCTAGTCAAGCTTTATAAAGAAAGTCATGAGGGCTTCAGATCTAGGTCCATAGGCTATGGTACCAAATTCATATAAAGTATAATGCAATGCAGCTTGAGCCTCCGGGCACACCAACCAAAGAATGAATAGCACTACAAGTCCATTCATGACAGCAAGATAGCACAAGTCCATTCGCAGGCGTAGGGGCTATACTTTAGTATATGGATAGAAAGAGTGGATAAGATTCAGTCTATCGAGTCAAAGACCAAGAAGGAAGGTAGTAACGTGAAATTTAAGAGTGGTTCTTTTATTACATGGACCGCGCTATGCCTCTCTCAGGCAGACATACCTATAATAATTAGGGGAGGGGTCCCTACCTCACTACCTTCCATTGGGAATCTGCAACACAACTACTGTGGAATACTTTATTTAATTTCACGAATGAAAGTAGGGCTACTCCTACTCATTTTTCTCTTCTCCTACTTTGCAGTTCGATATGGCATATTGCAAGAGTTGAGGTTTCTTTCATCCGAATCTACCTATGACTCTGGGTACCTTAGTCAGGTGACGGATCGAGATTTCAGGAACCAAGCAAGCGGACAGGCCAACCCTTCTCCGCTGCTTCAGCCTAGGCCGTTGAGGGATGAGTGATTCCATGAGAGGGCCTTCTATAGAGAAAGAAAGTCCAAGTCTTTCATATTCCCATAACGAGTGACTCTAAGATAGCTAGTTCGTATATTAAGATTAGGAGCACGATTCCTAAGTAAGATATAAAAGAAACTCAAAGAGAGGGGGAAGGGTCAGGATGAAAGCGAACTGGAGATCTTTCTTTCTTGCTTGCTGGAACTCGACTACTTTGATGGCGCTAGACTAACAATAAGTCCGGACACACTCTCTGTATGGAAGGAAAGAAGGTGCTCCGTTTTCCTTACTATCACTTAAGGAAAAGTCTCTATCTACCAACCTTACTGGAGAAGCGGAACCAACTGCATCTTCATCGCTTTCTGACAGAGGATTCTACTGGTAGAGGCGAGGTGCTCGGTCCCAAACTTGGTCCCCAGCTTTTTGTACATGATAATGATAAGAAGGCCTCCGTTCGCTGGGAAGACTCAACCCCTCTGATTCACCAACTCATATCTGCATCCTGGTGCCCGGGCACTTCCTAGTTCTTTTTTCTTTCATTCAATGAAAACCATCTCTATAGTTTACTTTCTCAGATTGACCAAACATCACTTTAGACTCTAGCAAAAAGCAATAAAGATTCCCGCTCGTCCCCCGCCCGGACTTGTGTCCAAGTGCTGCGGATCGCTCCTATCTCTACATAAGATCCCCCAAAGAAAGAAAAAACAAAAAGAGTCTCAGAGAGCGGATCGTAAATAACAATGACATAGCGCTCTATTCACGTCGAACATTGCACTAGTGCTTGTGATTCTCTCGCCCCCAATATGTTGAAATCTGGTGATGTATTCAACCTTGTAAGAGTGAACTCCGCTTGAGGAACCTCTATTCCTAAGCATGGGCTCCCGTAGTACAAGACCCTGCTTATCTTATGCAGACCAGCCCCTCATCCTGGCAGAAGAAAGATGTAGCCAGTAGATTCAGAGGAACCTTTGGGTTATGTATGGTTCAAAGGGTCTGATCTAAGTGAGGACCGGTAAAAGGACCGATTCTAGTCTTTGCCCCGCACCAAAAAACTCAAACTCTAGATCATCATCTTCTTGACCTTTCCAAACAATATGATATAAGTTGCTAAGGGGGCTATGCTAATGGCTATGCATGCTATATAATCTAAATAAGAGGCAATACAATATGGCGCCAGTCTCTTCTTGCTGAGATCAATCAAACCATCAGGAATCACTGTGTGCATCATCAACCGGAGATTAATAGCTAGGGTGCCTAAGCCCAGAATCATAGTGCTTGAGTCCCTGTCTACCAAGGGATTTCAGATAGATAAACTCAGACTCCGAACGCGAAAGATTGAAGTTTGACTAAGTAAGACTCAGCAGCGGTTCTATAATAAGTTTGATTGCGAAAGAGTATTCCATCGAGCGAAGCAGTTCTTGTTGCAGCTCTTCGTGCTAACCTATCTTTCTTTCAAGAGCATGCTCTCTTTCTTAAGTAAGATAAGATCTAGTCTTTCGTCTATAGTCTATATTGGACTGCTGAGTTAGATCAATGAATAGAAAGTGGTGGTAGCGCTAGCTAGCTTATATCTTTATCTGAGTTCGACCTCCTAAGTCATTGTCTGCAGTTTAATCATCCTACTAGAATGTATAGTTGGATTATAAGAGAAAAAGGCTATATGCTTAACACTTTTCTCTCTTGATTAGAGTGGTGAACACTGTATAGGTATTTCTCTCTTGATTAGAGATCCTTCAGGCTTCAACCGTCCTTCATCTCCACGACTCACTTCGGGGTTGATGGTTCTATTGTATTGGGGTATTCCTTTCTTTGGCATTACACTAAGTATGTTCCATCCTCGCATCGTGGCTGGCGACTAGTCCTCGCTCAAACAAGAGAATAGAAGGGAAAAATCAATACATACTCACAACGACAACTTCCAATCCCCATCTCAAAGGATCTTTCTTGAACGAAACTCGAACCCTAAGCTCTTGAATTCCTCTCTCTGTCCGGAACACCCTTACAGAAATAGAAGATAAGGGAAAGGAAAGCTAAAGAGGGTACGACAACCCATAAACCCTCAACTCAAATACTGAACAACCCTCAATCGACACTCGAATCCCGCTTCATTGAGTCTTTCAGCTTTCGGTCCTTTCCTTAATAGCTCTCCCGCATACGCAAGTCAAGTAATGAGTGCTCTCCCACATATTCATTGAGTCTTTCATCTATCGGTCTTTCAGGATCTCTACTACAATATAAGATAAAGGAGGGGCTTGAAAAGTTCCTCCTAAAGGAGAATCACTTACGGATGGGACAGTTCCTAGTAGTGATAGGTCCTCGACTGGAGTTGGCGCTGGGGCAGGTGCTCCTAAAGTAGAAGACAGACTCCCATAGGGCTTAAAAGGCTGGTGGTGATGCTAAGGCTGTTCCTGTTGGGGCTGCTTTTGAAGTTACTTCTGTTGCTTGTGGTGCTAATGATGAGTTCAAGTATTTAGTGTAATCCTACGGTAGGGCTGCTTTTGATGCAGCTGCTACTGTTAGTTAGTAAGTATTGCAGTTACTGGTTAGAGTTGGCGCTGCTAGAGTTCTTCCTACAAGTAGACACTACCTTGGGGCTGGTAGTGATGATGCCGCAGTTAGTGAGTAGAGTGGGGATGCTCGTGAAGTTGCTTAAAGTAAGGACGGAATTTCCCACTGGTAGATACTTTTAATCCTAGTAGGGGTGTTGCTAAAGTAGACTCCTCTGTTGCTGATGCTGCAACAGTTGATAGTATTACGGCTCTTGAGTCTAGTGGCGCTGGTGCAGTTCCTGTCGCTAGGGCTGACCCTGCTTGAGTTCCTGGTGCTACTGTTGCTACTACTGCTGTTGCAGTTGCTTCCTTAGTTGCAAAAGTAGATCCTGCTTTTTAAGCCTAAGCCTAGGGATGCTGCCCTTGAGTTCAAGTAGTTAGTAATCGGATGCCTTTGCAGCTGGCACTTCAGTCACTGGTGCTATTGGGGCTGCTGTTGAGTATACTACTAGTAGGGCTCCTTTCGAGTCTAGTGTTGCTCTTGCAGTTGCTACTACTGTTGCTGGGTCTTCGACTTTAGGAGTTCCTAGGTACTCGGCTGTTGGAGTTCCTAGTGTTGCTGCCTTTAGAGCTCCCACTTCGGCTTCTGAGTAGGCACCTTCGGCTTTTGAGTTTAGGCATTAGCTCTCCTCGGCAAAAGGTACGGCTAAAGTAGATCAAGTAGGTACGGCTAAAGTAGATCAAGTAGGGGATGTTGAACCTCGCACTTAAGAATCTTCTGTTGCTTTAAAAGTTGGGGCTGTTGGAGTTGCTGCTTGAGCTCCTAGTGTGACGGCTGTTGAGTAAGCCACTCCAGTTGCTGCCTTTTAACATACGATTGCAGACTACGTAGATGCTAGTTGAGTTCCTATATTATTTTGCTGCCTTTGCATCTCCTACAGTAAATGCCTTTGGAGCTGGAAATAGAGCGGGCACCTCAGACTCAGGTACTGCCCTTGCCCTTGGAAGTTACACCAGGAGTGCTGCCTTTGGAAAAGTGACTTCGAGTTGCTTTGCAGCTGGCACTTAGGGATCCTTAGTTGCTCCTTTAGTTGCTTCTGTTGAACCTCTAACTTCCGAATCCGGTGGGGCTGGTACAGTTCTTCCTAAAGTAGAAGACTCCGTTGCTGCTAGTGCAGTTGGTGACAAAGTAGAATCCACTGGTGCTGCTTTCCTCCTCTTGAGGCTTTCGAGGAAAGGATTTACATACTTAGTACTAGGCTCCCGAGTAGCGCTTCGCCTTCAGAACCTTCCCTTGAGTTGCGAGCAACTCATATGCGAGCAATACAAACAGGAGGAATCAATTACAGAACTAAGGAAAGACTTACACCATCAGAATTAGAACACCCAGCAAAAGAAGCAACTACTTTAGGCGCAGCAGAATTAGACCTATCAAAAGAAGCTGTAACTTTAGGCGCTTAAAAGCAATACAACAAAGGAGCTGTTGTGTTACTACTGATGCTGTAATAATAGAAGAGGCTTGAAGAAAAAAAAGGAGATGATAAAGTAAGTAAAGGAGGCTACTGGTCATAAAGTAAAGTAAAGGATGCTGATGCTACTGGGGCGAGTCTTACCGCCGCTACTGGGGCTACGGGGGCTGCTACTGCAGTTACTGTTACTAGTCTTCAGGCGGGCGAGGACAGTCTATACCAACCTAACTAAGACTTTGAAGTTCAGTAGTTAGTAATTCAGTATTGCTTTGGTTGCCGCTTTCGAGTCTAGTGTAGCTGGTTAATAGTCTACTACTGCTGCTTTCGAGTACAGGAGGGATCCTATTCTTACTGAGTACACTGGTACTACTGCTAGTGAGTACAGGAGGGATGCTAGTGCTACTAGTGAGTTAAACAAAGGAGTACGCTTTTGAGTTGCTACTGAGGTCTTCGACTCTTCAGTATGGCAAAAGAAGGGCTGCCACTTTTGAGTTTAGGACTTGTACACCAGGCTGTTGAGGAGGGCACCGGACTTAGGGCTACTAAACAGTAGCACTAGACGCAGACAACTTATACACTAGACACGTACAACTTATACACTTAAGAGTTGACTTGCGAGCAACTCATATGCGAGCAATAAAGACAGGAGTCACCAATTCTACAAATGAACACATACTTCTACCAGCATCATTAGACTTATAAACAAATACACATTTAGGGCTAGTTTAGTTCCTCCTACTACTGAAGCTAGTGCTTCTCAAATTTGAGGTGCTTCCGCAACTGCTGCTCTTGGTGCTGTTGTACTATCTAGTAGGGCCGCTATCGAGAGAGTCGGAGTACTGGAGGGATGCTAGTGCAGTTACTATAGCTAGGGATGCCAGGAGGGCGACTGTTCCTGAGGCCATTGGGGATGCTGGTGCTGCTATGAGTAAAGGATTTCATCATATTGGTTTCCTTAGTCATTTTTTCCTTAGTAATTTATATTAGAGTAATTTATATTAGGCAAAAGTAGAATCTTCTGGTGCTGCATAGATGTCATCGACATGAAATTAGACTGCTGCATAATTCCACTATGTTTATGACCCACTTAATAAAACTCATAAAAAGGAGATGACCCAGACCCAGGTTAAACCTCGATTGACTACTCAGATGCACTTTCATAAGTTCAATCCTCGGCTGCCACAGCTGCACTTGAAGAAGTTAAAGACTCCGATGCCCCAGCTGACCCTTCAGAAGTTCAATACTCGGCTGCCCTTTCCTCCGCTGACCTTGAAGCTGCCCCAGGTTAACTTTAAGAAGTTAAATACTCAGCTGACCCTTCTTAATAAGTTAAATCCTACGCAGACCTTTCCTCTGGTTCCCTTGAAGAAGTCAAATACTCAGGGGCAACTTCAAAACCCTTGGAAGCTACAGGTGCTACTTCGAACTCATGGGGAATCCCCAGCTCCAGGTGCAGTTGTAACAACTCCTAACTCTGATGCACACCCTCTACCGCTCCCTTGAATCCCTTACCTTTCGTTCCCTTCGCTTACTACTTTCCCCCTTTGGGCTCCTAACTTGACAAAACTAAGAAGCCATATTCTTTCCAGCATTTAAAGTTGCAGTTGACTTGGCATCTCCAACAGATTCACAAGACACAGACCCAGAAGCTCTTGACTCAAATCAAGAAGGCACAGCCGAAACTTAAACTACAGGAGAAGCTACAGCAGCCTTTTGAAACCCCGAACCAAACCTCAAATCCTTTCGCTACTAGTCCTTGCGCTACTAGAAATAAATCAAGGGATTTCGAGCTGGAAACGATTCCTATCATTCGAGACCCAAACCCCATCATTAAATTATATACCGGCACTACTTGACAGTCGTTCTGTTCCTTACTCCCTGACCTTACTCCTTTCAGTACTGTTCCATGTACTTTCTTGTGTTTGTAGCTCGTGACGGGTCCACAGCTCCAACACTCCTTTCAAAGGATCAGCCACAGTCGCAACCCGTACAACTCCAAATCGGATGAACGCCTTTTAGGATAGAGGATGCCACGTCTTCAGCATTTTATGAAGGAAGCTCTCTCGCATGACTTTGAAGAAGCTATTTCTGAGGCTGATGACTTTTAAGAAGCTATTTCAGTAGAAGCTATATCGGATGCTCCTCTCAATCGGATGACCTATCCTAACTTTTCTGATTCATAAGCACTTGCCGAAGCCATTTATGATGAATCAACTGACTGGTATGCATCCGCCATAGAACTAAATAAACTCATCCGCCCCAGCAACAGTCGTAAATGGGAAGAAAAGAGTCAATGGCCGGCACCAAGTCGTAAATGGCTTGAGGCCATTGACTCTTTCCTTACGGCTCACCTATCCAGTGGGTACCCTGGGCTTGGCAGACGTAGGCTCAACTCATCATCTGACCGAGACCTAAACTCAGATGCCCGAGACCTAAACTCAGATGCCCGAGACCTAAACTCAGATGCCCGAGACCTAAACTTATCTGCCCTTGGCTTTGGCTTGGCAGACGTAGGAAAAACCTCAGGTGCAACTTTTCTTGCATTCCTGCCTCAGGTTACCTTTCCTCAGGTACCCTTTCCTCAGGTACCCCTTCGTCTGCAGCCGCTACTTCAACCAGAAAAGAGCATACCTACTTGTAGCTTGAAACCCACTTTTAAGCCCCAGGTGCAACTCCTCTACATTCAATACTTTCGTTCCTCAGGTCTGAGCTGTCCTGCACCGGGTAACTCAACAGCATCAATAGAAACTCTAACATCGGGAACTACACTAGCAACTCCGAAAGAGCAACAGTAGCAACTCTAACAGAAGCATCAGAGTATGAGGGGACTGAAGTGACAGCTACAAGGGAGGCATCACTAGAAACTTTGAAACAGAAACAGTGGGAACAGTAGCATCAGCAACAATAGGGGGAACTATAACAGCAGCCACAATAGTGGATTACTCAATAGCAGTAACACTAGTCACTAAAGTAGAAAAGCAACTAAAGGTAAGACTTTGAAGTGCAACAGGAGGGAGGCTCTTGCGGATTAGAGCTAAGGAAAGAAGAGCTATGACCGTACTTGCTGCTTTTAGATACCTTTGTACAACTCAGTGGGACACAGACAGAAACAAAAACAATTACGCCATAAGCAAACACGCGCCAAAACTAAGTTTACCTCTCCAGCTAGGCAAAAGGACGAAAGCCATTAACAAATACCAAACTACGGAAAATATAACTTCCCTCCCCCCTCCGGGGGGTTACCTCACTTAAAAGGGGTTATGTACAAATTAGACACTTAAGAGAAGAGTTGCGAGCAACTCTTTAACTAAGTAGCAACCGTATGCGAAGGATTGAATATCCAAAGCAGAAGAGCGCCAGTGTCCTCTTTAGGAGCAGTGTGTCCTTGATTCCCTTTAGTGCAACTGTAAAGTCGAAGCCCTCCTCATGAGGCTCCTAAGTATGAACTCCTTTACTGCAAAGGCGTCGCACCCCTTGTAACTCTAATAGCCGCATAACTAGTAGCTCCAGTAACTGCCTCAGCCGCCGCCTCATTTAGTTCAAAGCTTTAAAAGCCGTAAGCCATCATATAAGTGGATGACGTGTTTGGTCTCTTTGGTTTCTTCCCCCGCTTCATATTCAATAGTCCCAGTAGCCGCCCCCCCCTATATACGCCCTAGCTCCCCTCTATCCCTCTCACCAGTGTGCCCAGTGGTCTTCCCTTTTCCGAAGCCTCGGAAGCTGCTTTTTTTTCAAGTCGTCTTTTTAGTCTTTAGTGTTAGGTCTAATGATGATGGTTTAAGTCTTTCCTTAGTTCTTCTATTTGTGAGTTCTGTCTTTATTGCTCGCAACCGAGTTGCTCTATACTCTTTAACTAAGTAGGAAGCGTAGCTTTGGATTTAGAGAATCCAAGGAGAGCGATTGTGTCCTCTATTGCCCTCCTCGGTAGTCTATAGTAAGTATTTAATCCTTTACTCGAAAGCCTCACCAGTAGCATCCCCCCCTAGGAACTGCAAGAGCAACTCCCGCCAGCCTCAGGAGCAACTCCTTAAGTTGAGAGTTCCGTAGCCTTTCCTTTAGCAACTATGTACGGTCAGCAACAGTAACAATAGGAACAGTGTACTCAGTAGCGACAGCCCTAGGAACATTGTACTCGAAAGCCTCAGGAGTAGGAAGAGTAACTTCAAAGGCATCCCCTTGGTAGTCTGAAGTGCCCTCTGCATTGATAGCTCTACTAAAGGAAGGAACAGTAGCCTCAGTAGCCCCATTGGACTCAGTCGCAAGAGTAGCCTCCCTCGCAGCAGCAATAGCCACAGTAGCTAGTAAAGCAAGAGCTGTAGTAGCAACTACTCTTCTTGTAAAGAAGATGGGAAGATAGTCTACGTAGTCTGAAGTTGTTATTGAAGTGAGATTTAAAATAGCTCCAAGTTACAGGTCTAATGATTTTGGTAGAAGTATGTCTTCATTACCTAAATTGATGAGTTATTGAGATATTGCTCGCAACTCTTATACTAAGTAGGACCCTTCGCTTTGGATTGACTATCCTTCGCGGAGGAGCAACAGTGTCCTCTCTAGGAATACGTAGCTAGTACTGCAATAGCTTTAGCTCGTACTCTTTAGTTAGCTCCAGTTTGTACTTGATTACCTTTATTGAAACTCGAAAGGCGAAGCCCTACTTGTTCCCTACTCAGTAGGCTACTAAGTAACTCCTTTACTGGAAAGGCCTAGCAACCCTGGGAACTCCAACAGCAGCAAGATCCTTTACTCGAAAGGCATCCCCGTAGTCTGAGGTGACTGAAGTGAGAGCTCCAAAGGCAGCTACACTGTACTCGAAAGCAGGAACAGTAGGAACACTAGCAGCAGGAGCATCCCTATCTACTCTAGTAGCAACAGTAGTACCAGTAGCAAGAGCCCTAGGAACAGTAACTCTGCTTTTAAGTATAACTTTTGTGTCAAGTAAAAGAGGTTTAAATATTTATATTCTGAAAAAGATTCTGGGTGGAAGTATTTCTTTAGTTCGAGAGTTTACTAATCCTGTCTTTATTGCTCGCCCAGCGCAGTTTGGTTTTTGTTAATGGGTTGCGTACGAATCCCTAAGTGTAGGGTAAAACAAAGTTTTACCGCGTGTTTGCTTATATTTGAATTGTTTTTTTCTTGCCCTGGTCTGTGTCCCAATTTGGAAGTTCGGGAAATTTCTCCCTTCCTTTCCTTCCTTGTACATAGAGTTGAAACCCAAGGAGGGTTGAAAGACGAGGACGGTATCACTCCTCTATCTGGAAGGGTCTAGAACTCTTATAACTGTATCTCCTCTATCTGTTAGGTCAATTCCGTCCTCGGTTTTCTTTCTGCCCTTTACCTGGCTATCCCCTTCTCGTGGGATGGACTATAAATGTACCTTTACTTGGCTATCTGCTTCGGTGTATCTCTCACCGGCAACAGTGGAGAAGTCTGAAGTCTCAGGGCATAAGTAGTATCTGTATATCCTAGATAAGTATCTGTACCCTACTAGGAGTATCTTTACCCGAAAGCCTCCAAGAGTCAAAACCATCGGAAAACTACCTCAAGACTGAAAAGCCCAAGAGCTAAGGCTGCTTTGCCCTACTGAAAAGCCTACTACTGGTTCAGTCCAACAACTGAAAAAGCCTACTACTGGTTAACAAGCCTACTAATGGTTCAAGAGCGTACGTTCAAGAGCGTACTAATAACTAAGGGCTAAGGGTTTTCAAAGTCCTTACTTAAGGGTTAACTTCAAAAGCAGCCTACCCACTGTCTGTTAACTTCAACAGCATCAACCTTAACAACTCAAAAGCGTACTTAAGGGTTTCAAGAGCGTACTACGGGTTTAGGAGTCTACTAACTAAGCTAAGGGTGTTAACTTCAAAAGCGTATACTAACTAAGGCTAAGGGTTAACTTTCAAAAGCGTACTCTGGGTTGAGGAGTCTTCTTTTGGTCTTAGGCCCACGAATCCTCTTTCCCCCGAATACTATACTGTACTAGCTACCGCCCCCGAATACTCTACCGGCTAGCGTGAGTGTCTCCTTAAGCAGATGTATAAATTGACTTTTCTACTTTTTTTTGCCTCGGACTACTTCCTCTCAAGAGAACACTCAAGAAAACAAGAGGATGAAATCCTTTACTCAAAAGCATCAACAAGAGCAACTTTTAAAGCAACTATAAAAGCAACTATAAAAGCAGAAAACCCGAAGTGCCAGCTCAAAAGCCTAGGAGCTAAGGATCAACTTTGTACCCTCTATTGTTAACCTCTTATAGCAGCTTTAAACACATTTAATCAAAATGAGGGTCTTTCTTGCCTCTTTCTGGAACGTACGAAGTAACTACTCTGTGCCGACCCTAGGCCATTGATATCTGAACCCTCTACCCGAAGAGAAGAGTCTTCCTCTATTGTCAGTAACTTAGATTTCATAACCTCTATGGTATTGATTTGAGTATTGATATTTCACTGGTGATGTAGCTTTCATTTCGTATTTATATTGTATTTCTCTATTTAAGTGCTTGAGCAAGGGTTGCGGTTTGGGAATAGAATTGATTTGGAAGGAAAGGTAGAGCTCAAACAACAGATAAGGGTATCGACTGAGGAGGGAAGGGATCGAAGGAGGAGGTAATCGAATTGACTGGGAATGTGGCTTCAGACGAGTGAGAAGGGAAGGGTAGTTCAGACCAGTGAATGGAAAGGGGAGCTGGGAGCAACAGATCCAAGGGAATCGAAAGGGGAATGGGAGTGGTTTGGGAATGGAAAGGACAAGGGAATGGAACAAAAGAGGTAGAGTGAATGGCTTTGGGCGCCATGAACTCTTCGGGGTTAGATCCTTTTCTTTCGTAGTGTTTTTTTGAATAGCCATGTTAGACTGGTGCCTGGAGTATAAATTGCCCCAAAGGCAATTTACGACTAAATATTCCTCAGCCATTCACGTAATACTGTAATCTGCTGAGAGAGAGGGACGAATGCGATACCTACCAGCGACGTGGAAGTACGTGATCTTCAAATCAGGTAGAGGGCGTGGCGGGTTAACCTAAGACTTCCATTTGAGGGGCTGCTGCAATTGGATGGCCAGGATATTCTTAGAGTGTGTGACCTGCCTGGTACGACATCGAAAGCAACTACTAACTCTAAGCCTTGATAGACTAGGAGTAGAACCCATAACCCCGTATCCGGACTTTTGAGCTTTCCTTTATTCTCAAATTCTTGGATGGGCTGGATCGACAGCAAATGAAAGCGCTTTGACTGCTTGGACTTACGCAGGATGTAAGATAATTCTTTCTTTCTGACTAGTTGATATAGAATATTAATGCATACCTCGAAACTCTAACTTCAAACTAGATGCCTGGAACTGGCCCAGAGAGCTTAGAATATAGAATAAATTGCATCTATTATAATCCAATCCAGTAGAGTACTCAGAAGAAAAACAAAAAGAGAATATGAGTGAAAGACATGAAGAGCTAATTCAAGGTACGAGCGATAGCGACGTGGACGGGAGTTAATTCCTGAAGTGAATGGAAAGAGTTAATGAGTTTAGGAAGCTATGCCATTCTTTTTATATTCTTTCGGCTGAAGCAATGCCTAGAACTAAGTTTGCTCCTGTTCATTCCTTCTGTTCATTAGTTGTAGCCTATGGATTAAGATTAAGAAAGAGATGGAATTACATGTGAGTGAGGAGAGTTCGCCGGGAAAAGATAGAAATGCTTTTATTATGTGGCAGTGCTGCTGCGAGAGCAGTTTCCCTTTCTTTCTTTTTCCTGTAGTGGAAGTAGCAGACGACTAGTTCAGACTTAGCTTTTTTGCTGTTAGCAAGATGCAGCTATTGAAAACACTCTCTCACACGTTCTGGAGCTCCTTTTCGTGGTTACCGCTACCCGAATGAACTACCTTAGCTTAGCGCCCTAGCTAGATGAAAGGAAGATTAGAACTCCCATTCCAATTCGAACTCAAAGTGTGAAGCAAGGAGAGGTATATCCGAGATGCCAGGATTTGGATGAATAGCTAGTGCTATCTATTGAGAGGCTTCTGTCTTCTAGTCTTCGCTGCTTTAAAATGCTAGAGCTGCGGCGCGAGCATCCCAAAGAAAATGGGTTTCTCGAGCTCCTGAGAGGGCTTTAAGACGAAATGAGAACTCATAGATCGGAAGCTTTCCCACGTCGCTGTCGCTCGTCCCTCTTCTTTCGAGTTCACTCGGAAGCCATAAAAAGGAAAGGGGTCCCAGAATCAGAGGCAGTAGCAGCAGTAGCACTGTACATCAACAGGTTCTATCCCGATCTGCTTTCGGTTAAGTAAATCTTCTCACTATTCATTATCTTTCTTTTGTCAACCGCCTATCCTTTGATAGGTGCTATGAGAACAGCCATTAGGCTTTGTTGGTGACCGACTGTTGTATTGCCTGTTAATCAGTACTCTCTAGAACTCTTCTACCGTAGAAGTCCTCTCTTGCCGAGTTAAGAACCTAACTTGACTTTAGAGTGATCTCTCGTGTGGACCTTCTCAATGTGACCCACGAATACCACTAGGAGTAGATCAAAAAGACTTGTAAACGTCAGTTCCATATCGAAGGTAGGTAGGTTGGAAGCAATTAATGCTTAATAGCTTTTAACCTTAAAGAGCTGTAACTCATAAAAGTCAATTTCTTAGTTCCAGTTTAGTGTACCCGTCTAGCTTAGACCCTATATCGTTCATATCACGAAATAGGAATGAATAAGGCGCTTTACTTGAGATAGAACAAGAAAAAAAAGCTATGTAAGAGGGAATCGACCTATTCGCCTAGTTGCAATTGTTCACAGGAGCATAGTAGGTTAGGGCCCATGTCGTCTAAGACCTATTAGCCTATCGAATATAGCCAAGGGTCCCTGCCTGCCAGGTGAAGAACCTCTAGCTATCGAGCTTAACTTTTCGAAGTAGGAGTAATAGCGCATACCTTCCGTAGTCTACTGTTCAACAATCTCAAGTTCCCGGAAGTGCTATTTCTTGCTTCATTTCTGGAAAGTCAGCTAAAAAGCGAGTAGGGTTCTCCTCCATGTGGTGCACTCCCGCTTCTTCATACCTGGAAGAAATTGGAGCAGCTCCAAGGGACAGCTTTTTGCTGCCGGATGAAGGTCTTACGTCGGCTAAGAAGACGGAAAATTCCATCTTTTTTGCGGTTCTGGAGATCGGGGAGATAAAAGTGCGCCCTCCCTATTTTTAGTGGGTGCTCGCAAGGTCAAAGTCAAAAATTCTATTCTTTCATTAATACAGGGGTAGGGGGAATAAATAGTTTAAGTGATTTACACCTCGAAGTGTGTACGGATGCATAGGTTGAGTCATTCGCTAAACAACTATTTTATTGGGCGATCAACCAGGTGCTCCTACCCAACCGGACTAATGAATGACAACTGGAAGAACTCACTTTCTTTCCTTTCGTTCAGTAGGGGATCCCTTCTTGTGGCTTGAAAATGATTACCTGTTGCTAATGGGGGGAGACGTCGTTATCACATAAGCCCCGTCGTTATCACAATATTTCGGCCGTTCCTCTCTATTTCCCTAAATGACTTTAAAGTAAAGCAATCCCAGCAAATTATAGTATTACGTGAATGGCCATTCAAAAAAACGCTATTACACTACACGAAAGATCTCCGGTCGAGCCTATCAGTGGATACCCTCAGCAGATTACAGTATATAGTGAATGGCATTGGTACGAAGAAACACTACGAAAGATCTATCCCTACCCCAAAGATTTGACTCGACTTTATAAAAGTTGAATATAAGTTGAGCTATTCATTGGTCCTATCGCATAATATTCGCTCGAGCCTAAGCAACGGACAGGCGTCGCGATTACTTAGGGTGGGGCTATGGGCATTCAAAAAAACACTAACAACAAGGTATCGGATCCACACGGTCCACCCTTAGAGGTGTCCAACCCTTAGAGGAATTTTATATTAAGGGAGGGATCGCCCGGGGAGCTGTTCCACCTGATACGGGCAGCCCATAGAGGGTTTTTCCCTCTAAGGTTAAGGTGCTTTCTTATATTCTTTATTCGTGTCGTGCCTTTACAAATCACAAATCTTCGTTCCTAGACACTGAAACTTCTAATATACTTAAACTTACAAATTGGATTTTTTGCTTACTAGGTATGACTCGATTTAATTTCTCTTTGAATGGTCAGAAAGAAAGGATGACTCCCATGAATTCCATTCACTCGACTAATCCAGTAATCCAACTCCCCACTTCCTTACTATGAATTTGAGTCATCCAACTCCCCACTTCCTTACTATGAATTTGAGTCATCCCATTCATTCGATCCTTATCAGAGAGGGGTCCCCTACCCGACCTAGTACAGCTCCAATATGCAATATGAAAGAGGAGCTTTTTACAAGGCTGGCATCACAACGAACCCTAGAGGGCTGCTCCCTTCTATGGTTTGCCCTTCTCTGGCGAAACGCTTTGCAGACACTGACCATGTTCTAGTACAACATGATATAGTCAAAGGAAGAAAACCTATTTACACCATTTGATTAATTTGAATTCCAATTATGTCTGTTTGATAACCGCTTTTGGAGTCTGTTTGATAACCGCTTTTGGAGCAGCGGATATCGAGAGTCTCCCGAACGAGAGAAGAATAATGATGAGCGAACTATCCGAGAGTTCCATAGTTGCATGTGTTAAGCTAATTGTATCTGCAACTTCTGTATCCTGTTCAATTGGCTCTTGAAGAGGGACGAGAATACGAAACTACGAAAGACCTACTCTAATTGCATTCACTGCTGCTGAGGCTCCAGTGAGTCACATTCATTCATCTTGAATCTCTATTCAAAAAAACACTACGAAAGAGCTTTTCTTACCATTCACGACTGCTGCTTTTGGGCTAGGCACCAGTTGTTTAAACATTTATGCACTAAAGCTCTTTTCCAAGAGAGAGATCGTATTTGCTGATGTTTTTTCGTGGGGCTTGAGAAAGAAAATATACCCAGAAAAATGAAAAAAGTCTTATATTATATTTCAATTCAAATAATTTCTAAAAACCAGCTTAATACGTTAATGGCTATGAAAAACTACGAAAGATCTGCCCGTGGGTGTAGCTAACCCTTAGGGAGAGGGCATAATCAAAGTAGCTGGAGCGACAGCGAGAGTCAAGGAGACCTATGGGGAAGAAAGATCAAGAGAGAGTGGGTTTATCAAGGGTCTTTTCCCGCTATCTTATAGGAATGAATTTACACCCTCAGACACGGAACACAGAAGGGACGGAGACTACTTGAACCCAACTTCCGCTGCTGCCGGAATGCGATAGTACTTGTTGTTTGATCCTATCCCCCACGGAGCGGTGGAGCGTATGGGCTACTTTGATCTTCATGAGTCTTCGTTCCCTCACTCGGAAGGGGGTTCGGAAATGGGCGCCATTCAGATCTATCTGCTGCCTACAAGGGGCGCATTCACCACTTAGCTATACTCCTTGAAGAATCTCTTTTGGGAGGCTCCGCTCCAAGATAAAAAGCACTAGAATGAACTCAGACCCGGAATCTCTTCTCAACTGCTGCCGTGCAAAAATTCACTCTTTCCAATAGCTGCTGCAACCGAACGGAGAACTACATAAGATAAGGAATTCACGGAGCGGAGCGAACAGGAACTACGCCTTCACCGGATTCAACGAACTAAGCCAAGGCGATTTAACTAACTAAGCGGAGGGCAAAAGCTTATTAATGTTCATATCCCTCGTCAGTTGCTGCAGTTGGAGACCGAGGGAGGTTTGAAAGTGTCTTCTCTTCCGGTTGCTTAAGTAGTTGAAGCTCCCGAGTCCTCCGCTGCTGTTCCGAACCTCTTGTTTGAGGCACGACAAAGAGGAGTGGGCGTAGCACCTGTTGAATCCGAGTTCGCAGTTGAACTTTATCGGCACATTGGCACCATCCGAGTGATTCATTCCTCGGCTGGGGAGAGCTCCCTCCAGGCACGTGAGCAACAGAGCAATCTGTCTCATGGCGCTTGCCACGAGCACGTTAGGTGGTTGATGCGGGGAAACCCCACAATATACCTAGCATATCTCTAAAAGATATGTGTGGACAGAACCCTCTGAAGGGGTTCGTCTAGACATAGGCTTGATCTGATTCGTTATCAGATGCCTTCCCTTACTCCAACAAGTTCTGGAGTATACAGGAGAGTGAATGTCCGAGTAAGGACTAGTAAATACAGGGTGATCAATCTCTTTCTTATTTAGTAATAAATCTGATTATGACTTTGTTTACCAACTTTATTGAACGTCTGCCTCAGGCATCCTGGCGCCGCGTGTTTGAACACGTGGGACGGTTGAGAGGATTCGTGATGAAGATCTTCTTGGCCGTTTCCGGTAGTCGATCTGCAGAAGGAGCTATTTGCTCGTTGGTCTTTGCTAGAAAAGTCATGGCCTTGGTAAGGAAGTCTAACCTATTGTTTGTTTCATTGTACTTGAAACAGTGTAGTGTCCATCTCCAACAATACTATGCTGGATCAGTCAGTGATCGGGGTCAGTTTCCTATCTATGTGTCATTGAGCCGGGCAGGGATCCCGACTATCATTCCTCCCCACCACCGGAAGTGTATTCGCAACCGGGGGGCTCGGGGTGATTTTATTGTCCGACTATACCTATCGTGGTTTAGTATCTGTAGGATTCTGAAGTTGGCTGCGCGGATACGCAAGGCCACTTTGAGTTCTATTGTGACTGGCCCAACTGATATAGAAGGAGTTAAGGAGGAGCCTTATCAAAAGTGCTTTTAGCTCAATACAACCTCTCTATCTTCCCTGGATCTCACGGGTTCCTTTGAATAAAGGGTTCTCCTGGGTTCCGACCTGGAAGTCCGTCCCCAACGATGATCGCCAATTCGCTGGGCGTAAGGCTGTACCTAACATATTGACTTCATTTCAATATGAGGTGGCATCCTTTGCCTTCGATATTCGTGTGATTCATGGTTTTCAAGACGGTGTCTTCTCCCCGCCTGTGGACCTCAAGGACCTTATGGCCCTTGGACCGCCAGTATACTACACGGGTGGTCAATGATGACCTACGGTTCTACGAATTCTTTGTGGGACCGGTATTCGATGAGCTGGCAACAGCCTTCGATAGTGTTTTCTTGCGACCAGGACGGTTGGCTTGTTCCCTCGAGGGAGCTGGTAAGAGACGTATATTTGCTATAGGTCACTATATGCGGCAGCGTCTCTTGTTTCCTGTGCATGATTGGGCGATGCGGGTCTTATCCCGCCTACCCTGTGATGGGACCTTTCGACAAGAAGGTCCTCTACATCGGCTCTCACAGAAGCGGCCACTGGAGGTTGACTCCTTTGACTTGTCTTCTGCGACTGATCGGTGGCCAGTGCCCGTGATTCACGATGTAATAGCGTGTCTCTTTGGGCCTACTCTGGCTTCATGCATTGTCAATGGCTCGTTAGCGTTGTCGTCCTTTTGTGTCGGCCCCCCATTGGTTGGGAAGTTCCGAACAATCTGTACGTTTTCAACAGGACAGCCATTAGGCTATTACGGCTCTTGGGCGCTTTTCAGCCTATCACATCATTATATGGTGTGGCTGGCAGCATGGTTGGTTGACAGAGGGAGAACCTCCCCTTTTACGGATTATGCTTTGTTGGGTGACGATATCGTCATTGCCCATAAAGCTGTGGCTCAACAGTATCGTGAGCTTCTTAAGAAACTTGACGTTTCAATCTCTGAGGCTAAATCCCTTCAGTCTCAGACGGGAGCGTTAGAGTTTGCTAAACAGTTCTGGGTAGATCGGGTTCAAGTTAACCTGACTCCAGTGTCTGCCAAGGCACTCTTAGGTGCAACGACATTGATCGGTCTCTGCCAGCTGGCAGATAAGTATGGTCTTTCGATAACATCACTGTTCTGTTTAGCGGGTGCTGGGTACCGAGTCCGTGCGCGCCTTCTTTCGCACCATCTTAGTCGACGGTGGAAGCGTCTGAGGGCGGATAAGTCCTTGACGTATCTTCGACTACCTCTCGATTTGTGGCTTGGTCGGGGCAACCCTACCAACCCTTATCTAAAGGGCATCATAGTTGAGGAAGTGCGCAGGGTGTGTAAGCCCAAGCAATTGGTCTTACCCCCTGATGACATCTTCTGGGGAGAGGGAGAACGGGATAACTTAGAGTTGACCCTGCTACTGAACTGGCAACGGTTATGGTTGCGGTGGTTGTTTTGGTATTGTACCGTTCCCCTTGGTGGCGATCCTAGTGTTTCTTCGAAGATCTTTTCCGACCTCCGATTTCGGCGCATAGTTGGAAACGGAGCACCTTTGATAAAGATGTGAAAATGTATGGTGTTCTGTGGAAGTGCTGGGATCTTGGAGAGAATTGGTCTATCGGGACTACTCCTCCTTCCTTAGTTGGTTGGAGAGAGCTGTCGCCCCGACGTGTCAATTTATAAGAATGCAGAGCCTCTTGGACTCCCGTACGAGTCTGTTGCTTATGCTTAAGTTGGATCCTCTCCTGAACCGTAGAGTGAATGGAAAGATCTTTAGTAGTGTTTTTTTGTAGAATTCCAAGATCTTTCGTAGTGTTTTTTTGTAGAACGACTACGGTATACATGCCATTCACGACGTAGGTATCCGTTCGGATATACGTCAATTGCCCCAAAGGGACGAACGAGAGTGACGTGGCTATCGCTCGGCCCTGAATGAACGACTGCTGCCCACGGAGCGGTACGAGCGACTACTACTACTACTAGCGACGTCGACGGGCTGTAGCTCGACTGATAAGGAGAGTGACGTTGGGCTCACGAGTACTTATAACTTGTCTGCTTCCTTTTGGCACGAAGACAATAGACTCGAATATAGCCTTAAGGAAAGCGCTTTCTGGTTCATTCTTCACCTGCTCCTATAGTCACTACTCCACTTCCATCCGTCTAAGTCGACTACTTACTCAACTAATATCCAATTTCTCAAATAAGGTAATTGAGCGCACTCGCTCGAACGAACCATCGCACATAACATAGCCCGTATCGGTCTCGAAAAGAGAGTTCACTCCACTTTCGATAACATGAAAAAGGAGATTCGTTAGTTCTCTTCAGAAGTCCTTAGATTGTGAGAGATGGGATAATCGTAGGGGCCTTGAGAGAGGTCGAATACTTGATTCAATGGTAGATAATCAAAGATAGGATTGCGCAATGCCTTACATAGTTGGAATGAACTTGCGGCACAACATCTTCACCACTTTTCCTGCTCCGCTTTCATGGGAAGATCCTGACTCAAGCTAGCTGCTGATACCATGGAAATGCAGGTAGACGTCTTCTTCGATTAGAGCGGGTCTGTCACAGATTCTGTCCTATGATAAACAAGGCCGCGCCCGGAGTGAAAACGTACGTCTCTTCTTGACTGAGGCTACTGGGACTGTAGTAACGAAGCGCTTTCTCGCTCGATGTGTCTCTTAAGCATTTTAATCGTCAGACAGCAGGGATGCGACTGAGCTCTATTGACACTTTTCTGGCAAGGTTGAAAGATTAACCGAGGGGGAGCTTCGACTATTCTTGTCAGAGATCATTTGGACTGATCTATTTGGAAGATCCAGGAAAGTATACCGGATCAGTGGACTAGCCACACAATGCTAAGGCTAAGGAAGGAGTGAATCTAAAGGTCCAAACAATGCTCTTTGTTCTTCCTTTTGCTTGCTTCTTGATTGGCGTCATTATCATTCGCACCTCAGCAACGTCGTGAATGGACTCTTTCCATGAACTCTACCCCTGCCGGTCGGGGTGCCGTACTTGAATCTCAGTCTTAATCTCTTCACGTCGCTAGTAGATGTCGCACGGGAACAGTAGTGAATGGACCACAAAGCCATGAACTCGTACATTATCACTCGTTCCTAAGCAACTTAACTTAAGGAGTAGAGTGAATGGAAGGAGTCAAAATCAAGGAGTATAAATTAAGGAGTCTTGCCACAAAGGGCCGAGTGAGTTAGACGGGGTGACGTGGAGACTATCCTTTTGGGGCAATTGGAGACTATCCTTTTGGGGCAATTGACGTATATCCAAACATACCGTAGTCGTGAATCTTGGAATGAACTCTAACCATATCCATATGATAACCATATCCATATGAAAGGATTCCGCTTCAACGATCACTATACTTTTAATGCGCATCTCTTTTCACGTCTAACTCATGAGAATAAGAACTCGTCCCACCCCGTCACTTCGTTCGGCCGTCGCTTTGCTCCTTCCTTCAAAAACACACTTCTGTTAGGAAATTCAAAGTATAATGATTCACTTAACTACTTTGTAAGGTCTCGGATAGAAGCAGGTCTGGTGCCTGTGCTTTGGATCCTGTACCGCTCCGTGGGGTTGGCTTTATCGGGACACATTAAATAGTTAAGCAGTTAAGCTTCTTCCCTTCCAGTTATGTAGGAGAGTGATAATGTACGATCTTTCTCCGTTTTGAATGGCCATGAACGCAATACTGTAATCTCCCGCGGTTGAAGTCCGACAGAACTCATAATTTCTATTTATAAACTTAAACTAAACTCGAAACCCAGTTTTTTATTTCCTTAAAAAGGACTCAGGACAGGTGAAGAACTTATGTTTTCTACTTCGCTCTAAAACTCGAAACCCAGTTTGATTTTATTGTAGGATTCGGACTCTGGCCTAAACAGACAGGGAAAGAACTCAGAATTTCTATTTACCTTATAAACTCGAAACCTCGTTTTTTCTTTTTCTAATTCGAATTCGTTTTTCTTTTCTTTATTCTATTTATAAACTAAACTCGAAACCCAGTTTGATTTTATTGTAGGATTCGGACTCTGGCCTAAACAGACAGGGAATGAACTTATAAACTCAAAACCCTGATTTAATTTTCAAACTCGAAACCCAGTTTTTTATTTCCTTAAAAAGGATTCGGACTCTGGCCTAAACAGACAGGTAAATAACTTATCAAATCTATTTGCTGCCCCAAAACTAGAATGATCAAATGTAGCTTCATAGAAAGATCAACTTATTGAAACGAATAATGATCTATGAAGCGAAGTTGAATATTCTTTTCCCCTACCAAAATTCAATTAGAGTCGTCCCTCTTCAAGAGCCCTTGTAATCCCTTTCAGTCTGTCCTGTCAGCGATCTGATTGGTCGTTCTCTCTCCCTCCTTCGGTCTCTCCCTTCGTTCGATCCCTTCGGTCCCTCTCTTCTCTCTCCTCGGTCAAGCGAAGCGGAGTACGATACTTGTCATTTCGTTACGATTTCTTCAAGTTAATTAATCTTGCTTTCGGTACCTTGTGTTTGTTTTCGTGTCTTGTAGCTCGTGTTGTGGCTTTAAGTGTTGTAGTTATGTCCGGTGTTGCTCTGTAGCTTGTCCGGTGTAGCTCTGTAGCTCTTGTCCGGTGTAGCTCGTGACGGGTATAGATGGGTCGGGGACCCCCGCCCAGCCCGTCACCGAGCGGCTGGGCAATTCCATTCCTAGCCTCATTAGTTAATTCCTTAAATACCATGTTAGACTACTATATTATTCCTATTCAAAAAAAACACTACGAAAGAATAGGATCAACAACACAACGTCAATGGTGTGTACACCATTGACTCTTACCCTGCCCTCGGCCCTTCTCTCGTTCGCTTTGTAGGCACTCTATCATACCCTCTTGAACCGGATAAAGGGTTTGCCAGTGGGTACGGAAGTCAGAGATCTTATTAGCTTTTTTTCCTTATTTTGCTAAGTCTGAGTGGAGCGGACAATCAACATATAGTTTCGGGTGCCCTGAGAAAGGCTGGTGAATGTGCTTCTTTCTCTTGAGCCTCCGGGAAGCCAAGCCTCTTTCTTCTCCTCTACCCTATGCTGAGCAAACAACGGGTAATACTGAAACTCAAGTCAAGGAAAGGTACGCCTCAGACTCAAAAGACAGGAGGAAAGCCCACCATTAAGCAGCTTTAGTAGCACCAAGATCAATATCAGGTGTTCATGGCATTGTTAGTAGTTTGAGGCTCATTTTCATTCTCCCTCCGGTTAGTCCAGGGGAGCGTATATTCAAGAAGAGGGACGAACACAAGAATCAGAATCAAAGCTGAGTGGCCTACCTCGTATGGGAATGAAAGTAAATTAACAGAGTTCAAAAGAAAGAGTTCATTGTACGGCACAAGATACAAGACTTCTATAGTGGCTGCTGCCCTTGCTGCTCTTGTCAATTAATCTATGGGAGACTACCCTGGCATTCCAACCGGATGGGAGAGTCCCGATAATTCCTTATTGTAACCAGCATTCGTGAAAAAGATTAAGATGTTGAGCTAGGGGCAACAGAGGGAGGACCCTCATCCTGGTCCCCGTCTCTTTATCCGATAGTTGGGTTTATCGGGACTCTTTTAAGAGCAACTCCTAAGGCA
>JBBPFP011019815.1:0-13381 GCA_037974795.1 Kaempferia galanga | reverse complement strand
CTGAGGTCGCTCGCCCTAACCAAGGAGCTCGGACCTGGTCAGAGCGCCTGGACCGGTCGAGGCGCCTGGATGCCCAGCTTCCAGCCACTCATCAGCCTTAATTTTCTACACTGCAGAGTTAGTCTAAGCAAAATATAATATGAATTTGACAGCCTTGGGATTGCCCAGTTTTGAGTTTCGGATTTCTCGTGAAACCCTAAGTCGAACCAACGTTTACTATTCCCTTGCCGAGGAACGTGTCCTCACCTACTCCTCTCAAGAGAGTTTACCTGATGTCAAACTGATCCTCCAAACCATTTGGACTTTTGCTCAACATCCAAGACTTCATGACTTTTCGCTAGACATTCTATCCCCGACTTGTTCAGTCTTCTAACCTAGTGTCCGCGACCTCCAGGACTTCCACCTAGTGTCCTCGACCCTAAGATTTCCCACTTACCACCCTCGACCTACCAAGACTTTCCGCCCAATCTCTCGAACCAGGACCTCGTTGCCTAGTCGCAACTAGGGCTTTCCACCTGCCTAGAATCCACTAGGACTTCTTTGCCTAGACTCAACTAGGACTTCCATCTTGTCTAAGGTCACTTAGGACTTTCCTACACACTTAATCAGACTTATTAGATGAACAACAAACCTAAACTTTGAACCCTTTGTCATTATCAAAACCAGGTTTGATTAGTCGGTGCTTCCAACACTAATAAAGAGGATTAAATGTTTGGTAGTAGAAGTCTAGGTTAAGGAAGATCAAATGCTTGACAACCGATAAAGTCTCAACAAGTCAAGATTGATTGAATGCCAGACAAGATGAAGTCTCAGAGGAGTAGCCTCTAGGTAAGTGGAAATCTTGATAAGTCAAGTTTGACATGTCTTGTGTAAATGGAAGTCCTATCAAGTCAATGTTGACCTGAGGCTAGGCAACGGATGAAGTCTTGGTAGTTTGAGGTCGACCCAAATACTAAGCAATAAATGAAGCTATTAAGACATGGTCTCTAAGTGGCAGAAAGCTTAGTAATTCGAAGTTGATTTGTACTAGGCAAGCACGAAAGTTCTGACGGCATAGGGTTTCTTGGCACAGTGAGAGTTAACCTTAGAGTTTGTTAGAGTCAAAGTATCAACCAAATGATGATTGGTTTTAGTCAGTTGATAGTTAAATAGATTAGGTAGTCAATTCAAACTCATTGCACATGAATAGAATGTTTTTGTTTGTGAGTTAGTTGACTCGATAGTAGACTAATGCATGACTAATTGATTGATAAGGGATATTAGTCGGTTGATTATATGTATGGAAAACAAAAAAGGGTTGTTGATAAAAAAAAAAAGTTGCACAACAATAGTCGACTATAGGATATCAATCTTCTCATGTGGGGTTCCAATTGACTAATTGGTGAATTCTAGAAATAGCAAGAAACCTATATAAGGAGCAAAGCTTGGGGATTTTTGCAACTCGATTGTTGGGAGACTGTTGTTGCATTCCTAAATCTTCTCTAAGCAATTCAAGTGAAAGAAAGTAAGCAAAAAAGAAAAGCTTCATTGTTGTAATCTATTAAAATTTGTTTTTGATTGTCTTTTATATCCTTCTTGTATTTTCTTTAAGCAACAGAGCAACACGTATTGTAAGAGAATTTTCTTGTCTCATATTCTTCCTCTAAGCCTTATAATTTTTGAATTCCTCTATATGTGCGTAATTCATTTCACTATCTAGAAAATCTTAAATTGTAGTTATGGTTTTATACAGTGGTTGTCTAGGAAGAACAAAAAGGCATTGTTTGAAGCTCTTGAGAAGGTTAAATGTGGTAAGTTATAAATTTGCATTTATATGTTTTCACAATTATGAATTTTAGCCATAATGAAATTTTGCTTGTATGTTTGTGTTGATTGGACTAGTTTGGATCCTTGGTTAAAGACTTCAAAATCACTAACACTGATTATTTGTTGCAATTTGCAGAACTGATGATTCTTGGTTTCATTTCTTTACTACTGACATTTGGGCAGACTTACATATGCAAAATCTGCATACCGGACAGCGTTGCAGATACCATGTTGCCATGTTCAATCAAAACAACTGATGTCACAACAGAAGGAGCTGGTAGAGAACACCGCAGGAGACTCTTGCAAAATGTTCTCGTTAATCAGAATTTGAGACGAAGGATACTAGTTGCTGGATCAATTGCGTCATGCCCTACGGTATTCAAATGTTGGCTAGGCACATCATTCTCAATTGTATCAGATCTTGTACAAGCTGTTTAGCATTTTACATATTTGAATTGCATAGCCAAGTATTGGAATTGCCTCTTATTAGTCTTTCCCCTACATTGTGCAAGTTGTGCATTTAAATTTTCTTTACATCAGTGCTATTTCATTAGTCAGAATTATATATCTTATAGTTTTCTTGCACTTGGTGCGAATATAAGATGGAATACAAATCTAGATGTTCAACGATCCCACACTTGGAATATATTCATGTTTGTGTCATTGTGGCTCGATATAGATATGGGGACAGATGACTAATATGAGAAATTAAGAATTTGCTTGTGAAAATTCATGCTATATTAATATATTCTTTATGTTACTGCATTTTCTCCTATGTCTGATATGATGGGATCTTAAACAGATATTCTATCTGCACTTCTCTAGGTAAAAATTTATTAGGAACCCATGTACTTTGCTGATGTGATTGTCAGACCATGAAACTCACTTATTATATCGAACTGGCTAATGGCTAAACACATAACTGTAACAAGCCTTATGGCAATAACATCAGCAACCTTCACAACCTTTCAGTAACCTGATAGATGGGCTCCCTGCTTATGGAAGACATTCAGAATTTGCTTACCAATGTCCATGATAACTTTCCCCAATAAAACCACATTGGTTTAGAGAACTATCTTTTATGTTCCTTTCCAGTTGTAGTATGCACAGATTTATGATTAATTCAAGCATACATTGCCCTTGTTGAGGTCTTTCTTTCATGGTGGTTCTACAGGGAAAAGTGCCACTTATTTCGGTGAATGGAATACATCAGTTGCACATCTTCATTTTTTTCTTGGCTGTGTTTCATGTAGCAAGTAGTGCTTTTACAATGGCTCTTGGAAGAGCAAAGGTTGGTTGGGATTCCAATTATTTCTATTTTCTGAAGTCAACCATGAGATAACAATTATTGGTTACCATTGACCTAAATTATACTGCATTCGGTTTGAACTGAAGAATTTTATTTATATCAGATGCGCACATGGAAAGTGTGGGAAAGTGAAACCACATCTTCTGAGTATGAATTTTCCAACGGTATGCTTTGCTCTTTAAAAGATTTCTCTATTTGCTAGCATCACTCTCCATTCTCTCCACGAGTAGAGACTCCACAGGAATGGATTTCGAGAAGTTGCTAGTGCTGTGTGATCAAGTTCATTTACATGCTTTTTAGTACAATTAATCTTTTCAAGACATAAATTTTCAACCATAACATGGTTGAGTTGTTCACTGACCAATTCATTGTTTCCTAGCTAGTT
Organism: Kaempferia galanga; assembly: GCA_037974795.1. NCBI lineage: Eukaryota > Viridiplantae > Streptophyta > Magnoliopsida > Zingiberales > Zingiberaceae > Kaempferia > Kaempferia galanga. Next base: position 9,881 of record JBBPFP011019815.1, on the reverse strand, counting down.
GAAGCCAGATTTCTAGAGCAGTGTGTAATTCCATTATTTTTGCGGCCTAAGTTTAGCAAGTTTCATAGGATGGAAATGAACATGATTTATAAATATTGAAATGAAGATACGTTTCATGTTTCTTCTTTATATACTTCTTTGTTAATTAGTGCATTCATTTGCGAAATTTGCAGATCCATCAAGATTCAGATTTACTCATGAGACATCATTTGTGAGACAACATACAAGTATCTGGAATAGAATCCCAATCTTGTTCTACTTTGTAAGTTGATTAGAATTGTCCCTAGTCCATCATTCTATATTTGTAATTAAATATTGCTTGTCAGCCTATGTTTATCTACCTAAAAGGATAGGATTTAATCAAACTGCATGCTTTAAAATCGAAATCTATAAATAGAAGGTCAATTCTCATTTATGGTTGAAACAAAGATTGTTGATACTTGAGATTTCTATAGGGAGAAGAGATAACTAACTTTCCATTATCATATCCTTTTTATGCTATTTTTCTGAATCCTTTCATCCTATACAGGTATGCTTTTTTAAACAATTTTTCAGGTCTGTCCGTAAAGCAGATTACTTAGCACTGCGCCATGGGTTTATCAATGTAAGTTTCATCAATAGGTGCAATCCATTTTTTTTTTCCAAATAAAGTAGTTTACTGATGTTTCACATTTTCAGACTCATCTGGCTCCGAGAAGTAAGTTTAACTTCCAAAAATACATAAAAAGAACTTTGGAGGATGACTTTAAAGTAGTAGTGAGCATCAGGTATTGATGAGCATACTCCTACAACTTTTATTACACAATTTTGCAATTTTGCATGGTTATGTTTGAAGTTCTTCTCGTCCAAATAGTTACTCCAAAGACAATAATAAGTTCCAATTAATCTACCCATTATAGTAGGTTAAACATAATCTATAAATTTTGGGATGTGATACTTAAATTTGATTCTCTTTTGTAATTAAACTTTAGCTTGGTTACACAACTATCAGTTTCAGTTGCTCACAAGTTAGTCTTTTCAACATCTAATGTCAATCCACATAAACTTTTAGTTTAAAAATCCAGAAGTACTTCTATATTCAGCTTAAGTCCCCCTTTCTTAGAAGGCTTTCTATAGGAAGAGTTTCTCAGATTTTTTTTTTCTATGTTGATTTGTATTCCTTTTGTTCATTTGTTGTTTATTGATTGCCAACAGTCCTGTCTTATGGGTTTATGCTGTGATTGTTCTGCTTCTTAACGTTCACGGTGAGTGTAGAAATTGATCCAACTCATATCGAGAAAAATCAGACAAAGTTTTTACTAACATGTTACTTTTTCCAGGATGGGAGGGACTCTTCTGGGCATCACTACTTCCCCTAGTTGTGAGATCCAAACCTCATTGGTGTTATCGAACCGTTTCATCTCGTGAAATTGCTGATCATTTTTTGATGGTGAGGTAGATAATTCTGGCAGTCGGAATGAAGCTACAAGCAATCATCGCAAGGATGGCTATCGAAATTCAAGAGAGACATGCGGTCGTCCAAGGGATTCCTCTGGTGCAACTCAGTGACCGTCATTTTTGGTTTGGACGTCCACAATTTGTTCTCTTCCTCATCCATTTCACATTGTTTCAGGTTTATATCTTCAGTCACCACATAATTGGATAAATATTCAACATAAATTTAACTCTTCATTGTTTCTACATGCTTTGCAGAATGCTCTCCAGATCACATACTTTTTTTGGATATGGGTAGCTGGCCTACATACTTTTTCTTCATTCATGGAAAAATAAATGTTTATAATTATTTTCTGATTCCCTATTTTTGCAGTATGACTTTGGATTGAAGTCATGTTTCCATGATAACTTTGGGTTAATTATTGCGAGAGTTGGCATTGGGTGAGTTCATTTTCTTTTCCAAAACTATTTTATCATCTTGTTTTAAGGTTCAAACTCTTCCTTCTCGAGCCATAGAACAAAGATCAAGATTAAGACTTATTTACTTGTTACTTAGCTTTAATGAGTGGAAGTTTGATGCACTGTCTGTCTATTTAATTGTTGTGTGCAGAGTGGGAGGACAAGTCTTGTGTTGCTATATCACACTTCCTCTTTATGCACTTGTGTCTCAGGTATAGATTTTATGATCTTTCATCTCCAAATATTATTTAGTTTCAAAACTAGTACACAGTATTGATTAATATTCGGTTCGTCTCGAATGTAAATCAATTATGATCATTGTTGGATAATGAACTAAGTTTCTTCCACTCTGCCTGAAAAATATAATTCATAGTAATATTCAACTTTGCAAAACTTGTATTGCTATGATTTCATTCTTTTCCTAATCAACTTCCATTTTTCACAGATGGGGACACACATGAAGAAATCCATCTTCGATGAACAGACTTCAAAGGCACTCAAGAAATGGCATCAAGCTGTGAAGAGAAAACATGAGAAAAGAAGCTCCCCTGATGAACAAAGCCCACAGGTGTCTCCTCTTCACCCCATACAGAGGAGTATAACTACAGGGCATATCAGTGCAACCCCTTCAACAAGAAGGAATGTTATGGACCATTATAATTCAGGTACAGAAGTTCAAATGTCAACCTTGTTGGAAAATGACAGACAAGAATATAGGCATGTCAAACAACAGTTGCACGTAGAAGAGCAAACAGAAGGAGATGAATTCTCATTCTCAGAGCTTTCTATTCAAGATAGAGGACAACCATAATGCTGAGATATGTTTCTCTGACTCTCCTCAAATCAGTCTTGTAACTATTAATGTTATTTCAGAGGGAAACCATAATTTCCTCTATTATTGTTATTTTTGCATAAATATGCTCATCGAGATGTATATTAGCTATCATAAGCTTTGGATAACTGTGATTTGAGTTCTCTTCAATAGCATTGTTTCAGACAAGAATGATATAAATAGAAGAATCAGTTGTAGGATAATAGAATAAGAGGAAGCGGTTTTTTCCTCTATAACTTGTCTTTACTCTTTGTAATTGTGTTCTAGTTTCAGCTGTAAAATCTTTTTGCAAATCATGATCTTATAATATATTTGTAGTTCTTCATTCTAAACAGAACACAACATGAACTTTCAGGGGTTACTGAATGCAGAAACTTTATTCAATAGCTTCGGAATGTAATTGTGGTAAATGTAAAAGAGATTGACATCCTACATTGTTCCATTAAAGAGAGGTCATTGGAGGAAAATGAAATACACAACACACGAAAATGATGAAGTTGATATTAACTATATATTTTTTTGCTACATGTTGAAATTTAAAAGGTCAAAAGTATAGGAAGCAATTGATGCAGAGTTAAAAGGAGACTATACACATAAGCACAATCACACTGAGGGATGCGAACCTTGCCGACAAATATTAGCATCCACTGAGATAAATCAGTAGACTTCCACATTCCATTGTTCTGCCTTCTTCAACTCCTTTTTGTAAGTTGTCCAGTCAATGCCTGCAAATTGTGGCATATTTCGTGATCTTTGAGTTCTTTTTATTTTTCTTTTGTGACATAAATTTGTGTGTAAAATACTCGGCATTTTACCATCCTTGGCAGCTAAATCCACCATAATGTCGTCAATCCCCTTCTCCATTCCTTTCAGTCCACACATGTAGACATAAGTGTTGTCTTTCTTGAGCAACTCCCACAGCTCTTCTGCATACTGTGCCATGCGAGTTTGGATGTACATTTTCTCGCCTTTCTCATTTGTCTGCTCTCTGCTCACTGCATAGTCCACTCGGAAATTCTTCGGTGCCTTCTCCGCCATCTTGGCAAACTCCTGATCATAGATCATAAAGAAGAAGCTATTTTGTCAAATATGTTCTCGAAAACTAATGATTTAAAAGTTATTTGAATGGAAATGTAACTGTGAACTCACATCCTTGTAGAGCAATGAGCTGCTTGTGGGAACTCCCAGGAAGAGCCATGCAAGTCCATTGAACTATCATGGTTTTGCAAATTTCATTAATCATCAAGATGGAGAACACAAACTTTTTGTCAAAGTTTTGGAAGGCATTTTATTGTAATTAACCTAAACTTGATTTACAATCTTAAACATAAAAAAACAATGTTTTTTTGGAAAAGGTATAAATGTTTCTAATTCCTTAGAGTTGAACAATAATACCTTGTAATCATGATGCTTCTCAAAGAACATTTTCCACAAGAAAGACCTGAAAGGAGCAATCCCAGTTCCAGTAGCAAGCTGACATGAACGTTCCATCAAACAACATAAGAGAAACTAACTCAAGAAAGCAAAAGCTTATATGGAACAAATTCTACCATTATTATTGTCGCATTAGGATCTTTGGGCAATAGCATTTCTTTCCCAACTGGCCCTGTGACCTTCACTTCAGCACCGGGCTTCAAGTCACCTAATTGGTTAATTGCACACACATATTTACAACATGCATATAAAAAAGTGTAGATTTGTTAATGCGCCACAATCTTTTTGTTTAAAAATTTACATAAGAAATTTGAGCAGACTCCTTTGACAATCTCCCCTTGATCATTCGTATAAACAAGCCGTTTTACACAGAGAGAAACCTACAAAAGCAGGTAGCAATTTAGAGCTTGATAGCATTTTTAAGTTTTCAAGTTAAAAACCTTTCACTAGAACTTACAGTCTTGGAATCACCAAAGTCTCCTAGAGCACTGCTGGCAATCGAGTACAATCTCAACTTGTGCGGCTTCCCATTCTTGTCAACCCCGTCGGCGATTACTCCAATGGATTGACCTTCTCTGTAGGGAATCTCCCCTGAATGTTCGCATCTGATTCTTAGGACTCGAAAGCAACAAATTTAACAATTCAATTTATATTCTGTTTCAATTCACTTGGATGCAATCCTAATTTGTCAGTCTGATCAATTTTAGCGGTGTGCATAGAGAGATAATTAAGTTAACCGTCAGTGGTGAAGAGCATGTGCCAAGTCTCGCCGGGAGCATCGTCGCCGGTGATCTTGGTGTTGAGGAGGCAGGTGCTGATGTAGGGATCCTTGGGCTTGTACTTGTTGGTCACCACGCCCTCGTCTTGCTTCTTCGAGACCTTCACCGGCTTCGCAGGCGCTGCTTCTGTCGTCACCTGAGCTCGCACAGCTATCACCACGCTTCTTCTCTTAGAGTACCAGCACGCCTTCACAGCCAATCAGGAACTCGAATATAAATAGGCTCTGGATTAGAAGTTGACCGTGAACACTGCAAAACAGTACCTTGTTGAAGCTGGCGATCCGGTCGAGAGAGACAGGAGAGATGGAGGCAGAGGAGGAGGATTTGGAAGAAGAAGAAGAAGAAGGGAGGGAAAGCGCAGCAGTCAGAGCAGCAGAAGCCATTGCAGCAAATGGGAATGGATGATGGTGTATTGGAGGGGAAGGGGACTGATTATCGAGCAGCAACAAGAGAAGGAAAACAGAGGCGACAGGATAGGGGGAGATTTTAAATGGTTGGCGTAGATTGGGATGAGAAGGAAGTGGTGCTAATTAGCTATGCACAAAGATAGATAAATGACCCGGATTTAACGAACAGGGGAAGAAGGCCGTCTTTAAATATCCTTCTTTTCCGCTTATTTTCCTTTTATTTCTCGATCTTGTCATACATAAAAGACGGCTGCAAAATCTAACGCCAAACCGCGCCGCCACTGCCTCCTCCCGCCCTTCCGCACGGTCGCCGCCGTGGATTCTCGATCCAACGGATACGATGACTTCACGTGTTTTTTCCCCAATAAATAAGCTAAACCCATGAAGCGAAAATCTTACCGAGTTGGGCGATCTTTTACTGTCCTCTGCAATCACTGGATCGATTTGATCGGAATCCAACACGTGTACGCGTCCGCTCTCATGTAGATGAGGCAGATTTTGAGATGCCAAAAAGGCTGGTTCATATCTTCACAGCTCAAGTTCAAATTACATCCATGCAATACAATAATGACTTCGCAGCTCAAAAGAATTGTAATTCATATCTTCACAGCTCAAGTTACATTTATTTTAGAAAGTAAATCCTTTTCCGATGGAGGCTTTATTCTCATAAAAAACTTACCGCCACTTTTTTCGAAAGATAAAAGGCACAAGAACAAGGAACCTGAGCTGAAGTAGCTCATGTTGTTAATCTACGTTAGCACTTTAATCAAGATTCCAGCAACTCATTTTCAAGTTGCTAGGGACCAGCTATTTCCAGGAAATCAGAGGAACACAACCTGTAGCTGATCTATATTTTCCGAGAGTAAGGATTACAATCTCATCAAAAGGAATGAACACCTGATACAGAACGCTTCCACCGTGCTTGAGCTAGCAGATAAGTGAGTGTTGATGAAGCTGAACTGCTTAACATTGCTGGTTGACCAGTTGCAGTCCTGCAGTGGTAAACCAATTGAGGATACAGCAATATCCGAGATTATGATATTTTCTTCCAGAACTAAATCGCATCAACTGTGCTTTCATCAACCCTAGGATGCTGCAATTTTAGTTGTTCTGCAATTGCCTTAAGCATTTCATATACTTGCCCAATCTCGGGTTGGGATTTATCGCCCACGGAAAACTTGTGAACAACAACATTCAAATCTATCAGTGTAGAATCAGGCAGCTTTTTTAATCCCCTTGCCTTCATCAAGTCTTGCAACTCTTTATATTTGTCCCATCTCGATGCTGCAGCATAAACATTTACTAGAGGGACATATCGTTTGCTATTATATGGCTCCAGCTCAATCAAACATTTCCCTAAATGCTCTCCTACACTAATATCACCTCGAACCTTTGCTAGCCAAATTACTGCACCCCATATAGCAGACGAATTATGCAAGGGCATATTTTGAATTGCCTTCAGTGCATCTTCAGGATTTCCAGCTCTGACATATAGATCAACCAAACACCAGTAATGTGCAAATTTTGGTTTGATATTATACTTTTCAGTCATCATCTTAAAATATTTGTGTGCTTCCTCAACCAAGCATGAATGAGCACAGGCTACCAAGATACATGTAAAAGTAATGTCATTTGGTTTTACACCTTCCTGCAACATTGTGTTGAAGAAACCGATTGCTTCCATGCTACGGCTATGACTTCCAAATCCGGATATCAGCGTGTTCCAACAAATCAGATCCTTGTTGGTGATTCTCTTGAATACTTCAGCTGCTGCTTCTAACAAGTCACACTTGCAGTAGAAGTCGACCACTGCATTACTTACATGTGTTGGTATCCGCCGCCACCTCCTCACCAAGAACCCATGGACTGATTTGCCATGCAGTGGAAGCTTACACTGCGAGTAGACTGACAGCACACTGATCAGTGAGCAATCATCCGGCTCAACCCCAAGCTCTTGCATTTGGTGAAATAACGATATTCCTTTGTTAAACATCTTGTTTCTGACATACCCATTTAAGAGCGTAGACCAAGAAATGATACTACGGGAAGGCATGATCTGAAACAGCTGCTCGGCCTGATCAATATTGCAACTTTTGACATATCCGTCCAGAACGGAGTTGTACGAGACGTGGTCTTTCACGGGCATTTCGTCGAACAACTGCCTTGCCAGGTCCAACGCATCACAAGCAGCATACAAGTGGATCAAGGAGTTGGCCACGGGCAATTTGCTTAAAAATCCCAACTTCAATGCAAGGCCGTGGAACATCTCGCCTTGGTGAATTGCTTCCCGGAGCTTGGCTGAGGTGATGAGGAGGGGGAAGGTGGAAAGGCTGGGCCGGGAGCCAACGGGGTGGGCATGGCAGACGAAGAAATGGACGGCCCGGGAGCCATCGGATCCGACGCGGACAAGGGATTTGATAATGTTGTTAGCAGAGACGTTGTCGGGGGATCGAAGAGCGGAGTGGAGGAGGACGGCATCGTCAGGGGAGCAGCGGGAGTAGAGGAGGATGAGGTGGCGGGCGACCGGTTTGTGAGCGGTGGATCCGGAGACGGCAAGGAGGGCGTGGGCGGCGCGGAGGGGGAGGAGGGACGGCGAGGGGGTGACTAGGACGGGGACGAGGGAGGCGGCGACGTTAGGGTTGAGGCTGGCGGCGACTTTCGGGTGGCTGAGAACAGAAGCGACGAGGTTCTTTTGAGGCCGAGGCATGAGATGGCACGCGACGGAGAGGAGGATCGTTCGATTGATCGATCGCTACGTTAGGGATTTTACAAGCGAAGCCAAAGAATTGCGGCGGGTCCCATCGGATCACTCGGAAGCTGGAAGCCGGCAGATTTTCATTGCTGCAAGCCAGCAAGAGAAGAAACCTTTTACATGATCTTATACAATCAATTGCATGCGTTTAAGATTTAATCTCATCTATTCATTTCCAAGCTTATAGATATTTTTATTTCAATTTTATTAAATAAAAATATTACTGTTAATAAACTTACGGAAATAACCACACAGAGTTACGGTTTTCTCAAATCATGCATCATATTTTGATAATGATAATTTAGGTGGTTTTCTCATTTTATCTCTCTTATAAATTGCTTGTATCAATTTTTACATGGTCCTTCCAGGGCGGTACAATGGTTAAAAGATAAAAGATTGTTACATGAGTTCTTGAGGTCAAAATTTTATACGTCTGAGCATATATCTTCTCCGTACCTTAACTATTTGTATTAATAGTTAGTAGTTATCCGTGATTTATCTCCTCCGTATTGACCTAAGAACAGATTAACAGGTATCAATTTCTACTTTTTAAACATTTAAGCGGTATTTAAAAGATTAAATATAAAAATTATTTTTATAATTTAGATGTATACGACATCAATATCTCTCTCCACTCTACTTTACTCGTAGAAAGTAAATCTTTCTTTTCCTTTTTCTCACCTACCGATTTATATAATTCAAATTTAATTTTTTTATTTAACTACTAAAATTAAAACTAAGATTTGACATCAAATCTACCTTCCCCAAACTCTACTCTTTCATGATTGTAAATTCGTAAACATTGAAATAGTCTAGGTCTATTATAGGATCGAAAACGTTAGAGGAGGTAAATAGTGCTCGTGGTTTTTTTACTTTTTCGAACGTAAAACAATCGCGTAAATAAACAAAGATAAACGCAGCGGAATAAAGATAGAATAGAAAGAAAATAGACAATACTAACACGACCAAGTTTTACATAGTTTGGAATCTATGGCGACTCCTACTCCAAGACCTGTGATCTTTGATCGCACCATTGGAAAATTCACTATAATCCTTCTTTCTAGAATATCCAAAAAAACAATTAATACCATGGAGAAAATGATATTAATGACAAAAGGATTGAAGATGAGGATCATCGACACTTTTGACATAGTAACTTACACTTGAAATTTAGACTCAGTGTAGCAGAAGAACAAATAGAATAGCACAGAGAATTGATTTATCTTGGAGCTCAAGATCTTCTTTTATAGCTCATGTTCCGTCGACTGAAAAGATGGTTCATTGACTGAACTGATCCATCGATTGAACCCTCTATCCATCAATGGAACCACAGTTCCTTCCTTATTTGCTGAGATCCGATCCATTTGATCCTAGGATTCTCGTCATTTTGTATCAACTTGTTCCATCTACTAAACCAATTTTTACATTATGTGCTCTGATTTGAATCTCTATCAATTTTGGAAATAAGCATATCTGTCGACTGGTCCCCTTGTGTAACGTCCCGAAAATTCTCTAATAAATCCTGAAAATATCTTTAGAATGACCGCATGATTTTTCTGGATTTTTAGAGTATTTATACGTATTTTTCTGACATGTCTAGGTAGCAAAACAAAAGAAAGAAAGAATAAAAAGAAAAAGAAAATAGAGGAAAAAGAATAAACGCGCGAGCCGGGATTCGAACCCGAGACCCGCGTGTTAATAAGGAATGTCGTAACCGGAGTGCCTAGGCAGGCTTGCCGAAAGGAATTGGGGCGAAATAATATTAAGTTGCAAACCAAGGCTAA
>JBBPFP011019705.1:0-13381 GCA_037974795.1 Kaempferia galanga | reverse complement strand
GATTCACCGATCGATTAACATAAGCCCTGATCAATTCATCAATCGATCTAGAGCTTCATTGTGCTTTCGTGAACACACTCCCAATCGATTAAACTTAGGCTAATCAATTACTCAATCGATTACCCATGCTTAAACTCTGAACCTGAGCTTAGCTCAGCCTTAAAGTCATCCATGACTCGTTGGAATTCTCGTTGCCTAGTATCATCCTTGACCTGTTAGGACTTCTTCATCAAGTGTCAAGTCAACCCTTGACCAACTTGGACTTTCATTTGCCTAGTTCCACTATGACTTCACTTGTGCCAAGCGTTTAGCTCCAAGCTAACCCACCTTGGACTTAACCTAGTTCCCAACAAGGTTTGCCTAGTCCCATTGGGACTTCACTTATACCAAGTGTTTAGCTCTCAGCTAACCCACCTTGGATTTAACCTAGTTCCCAACTAGGTTTGCTTAGTCCCACTAGGACTTCCATTTACCTAACCTCCAGTTAGGACTTCTCATTTACCTCACTTCTATTTAGGACTTTACCAGTCAAGTCTCTGGTTAACCTTAACCTACTTGACTTCTCATTCACATATATTATCCAAATATTAAAACTCAAGCTCGAACCAAATTGAGTTTAGTCAACCTTGACTCAAGAAAGATTGCACTAATAGGTTCTAGAACGATGTAATGGATTTTAGTCAAATTGATAAAGTTGATGTTATCAATCATTACCTAGACCTTTTTATAATTAAATTTACAGTCTTTTAATGTGTTCATCATCCATAGTAATTGAACAACACATACACCCATAGTAATATACTTAGATTCGGTGGTAGATAAAGCTATGCAATGTTCTTTTATACTACTTCAACTAATTAGAGATTGTCCTAAAAATTGACAACTACAACTGGTACTTTTTCTAACTTATATCCAATATAGCATCAGTTAGTAAACTTTACTAATTCAAAGCTACTTGTTCTTGAGGTGTCGTAGTCCTACATTTTTAATTCCTTTTACATATCTTAGAATTCTTTTAATAGTTGCTAAATATGATTTTTTTTTTCGCACAGGATTAAAATCTTGCACATGTCTACTGAGAATAATATATCTGACCGACAAGCAGTTAAGTATAAGAGTCCACTTATAGCAATTCTAGAGTATTTTGGATCGACACGTTTTTCACTTGAGTCATTGTCCAATTTTACATTCATTAGAGTTGCTAAGTCTTTAAAATTTTCATTCTAAATCTTTTAATTAGTTCATTAGCATACTGACCATAGAACATAGTTAAGTTTACCGTCTAAGTTCATTTGAAATTCACTTTTCATATTGGATTTAAAATATTTTATAAATGAATTGTTAGTTGCTCTAAAAATAATATCAACATAAACTTGAACAATAAAAACATCTTTAACATAGGTCTTAATAAAAATAGTTGAATTAACTTTACCTAATTTAAAACCTTTCAAAATTAAGTAAATTGACAATCTTTTTATACCAAATTCTAGATTGTTTGAGCAGATTAAATCCACCACCAGATTGAATCATAGCGTAAGATAAACACATCAAATTAATAGATTGTTTGAGCAGTGTAAAAAACTTATACAAGTCAAGCGGTAGCGCGCTTGTTACCGTCGAGCAAATCAGTCGGACAATTTGAGTGGGCAGGTCAAACCAAGAAGGACAATCTAGTTAAGAGGGCTTGCAAATTTAGGTAGGTCGATTAAACAAGTTGAGACAAGGGACAAGGAAATCAAATCTAGCAAGCTCATTATTTCGATCCATATAAATGTAATAATATTATGTGAGAATACATTTGATTGGTAAAATCCGTCTACATTTATTCGATCCATCTGCACCCCGATCGATTCATATGGACCCACTAACAAAGAAAGATGCTCATTTTATATCTTCATGGAATGGTCATGAAGAGAGTTTATATCTAGTGGAAGGAGAGCTAAAACACAGAAAGATGCTGTTTCCTTGAAATCAAGTTAAGTATGGGCAGTGATTAATGCAAAGTCATGAGTGAACAAAAAGCTAACTCAGGCTGCGAAACCAAAACTGTGGCAGCACAGCAATGCAAGGGATTTGCAGGTCAACTACTCAACTAAAGTCCACTTACTGAGTTTAAAAAGAAAGGTCAACTACAACCTGTACAAATGGATGTGATGCCCTTTTGGCTATGGACATGGATGTCAAAATTCCTGTTACAAAGAACAATTAGAAATTTTAGCATTGCCTCAGTGTGAGATGAAGTTAAAGAATATAAAACAGAAATAAATGTGACATGGACATGAGAGCCAAACAATGATGATGGATAAGAACTTCCAATACATGAAATGGTAAAAGCATTTGCAATAAAAGCATTTAAACAGTTACCAATACTATTGTCGCCAGAATCAATGAGATATAAAAACTTGCTTCAGACGAGCTCCAAATTTTCTGTCCAATTTTTTAATGCTGTCCCATTTGGATCAAGTTTTCTTTCGAGTCCTTGCCAAAAACAGTACAGGAACTAGTGAATGACTCAATACAAATAAGTTGAGGAGAATTTAGAAATATTAGTATGCAGAATTGGAAGGAAATATATTGAGATCGAGGAGATAAGTTAAAATGATTGAAACCTTGATAGTTGAATCATTTGATACGCGAATTTTGTGGTGTATATTAGATTGTTGAGCTTCAGCAGTTAAAGATAACTAGAAATAACATGACAGAATCAGCATATAGGCTTGTAAAAGTAAATGAAGATGTCTTTATAAGATCAATCAGGGATGCAAAATATACTACCTCATTGAATAACTCTGCTAGAGGCAATTGTTGGAACCTTTTAGTTGTTGAAAAATTGAATTCCTACACACAAAAAAAAGAAGAGAATTCAAATAGAAATAAGACAAATATTTATTTTTATAAGGATTTTAGAAACACATTATTAAAACCTTCGGTTTAGTTGATTCTCGTTTAGCACATCGGTATACCCCAATATCTCCTTTGCTCATAAGAATCTGCTTAAAAGAATTCACTCGGATATATGAAAAACACTACATAAACAAAAGAGAAATCTTGCAAACCTACTATTTAGAATACAACAATACAATGTGCAATTTTCTGTTGTTGGGGTATATAGGTAAGTAGTTGCCGGTTAAGGTTACAGAGGTCAGATTAAACTTCTAGGCAAACTTGCATTTTCTAATTTAGAAAAGCTAAAACAGAGACAATTTGTACCTTTGGATTTAAGGTTTGAGCTTTGAATCTTATTGGCATGTATTTACCTTCAGCATTCCTTTCAACATCAATAATGTAAGTAAATAAACAAAAAGAATTATTGAAATACAAAGTGACGAAATATGACAAGCAGTATAATTAGTAAATTTCATTTAGGTGCTGAAGTTGACAATGGTTATCTGAAAATTCCATTGACCTCAAACTCAAGTGCAACAAAACTTCATTATATTAATTTATAAGAAAGCCCCATATTGCACCCTTTCACATTTAAAAAAAATGGTTCGTGTTTAATCAAAGAAAAAAACGTCAATAGAAGAACATACATTTTGTTAATTTATTATTGTTTTTCAATTTAGTTTAGTTATTGCAGGATTAGAAAATGAAATTACCCTGTCGAATAGGTACACAAGATTGATATAAATTAAAATAGAAATAAATATCACTATACAAATGCTGCCACCATATTTAATAGAATACACAAGTTATATCTCTATTCATTTAGGGGAAAATATCTTACTATAGTGAGCACAATTGGACCAAGCAGTAATATATATATGAAAAATAGTGATCGTATATTCATTTTAACTAGCCCGTCCATAATATTAACTATTGTTACAACTTGAGCTCTGGCATAGGGGAGTATCTTCTCCTTCTAGCTTGTTCTCTTTCTGACATTGAAACGGACCACAAAAAGGACCGATTGTGTCTTTGTCAAAACCTTGAGCCAAGTGTGTCTGACTATGCATGTTAAGTCACCCTATCAACACATGTTATTAAGCAATATTAAACCCCTGCTAAATTTGTCAACCTAAACAAGATACTGCACTCATCAGCAATAGCTATGCTTAGCTAATTATGTGAAATTGATCAAAATGATAATTAGCATATCAATATCATGACACAAGAAGTGGACTCGCATAAGCATGAATCTAACTGCAAGAGATGTATCATAAGTTTCTGTGTAATTAAATAACACTACAAAGTACAAACTTAGTATTGCAATCAAACTATTCCCAAGCAATAATTTTCTTATTCCAGTACATTGGAGAAAAACTATCATACAACAAAGGAAGAAAACTCACTCTTGTGGTTGTGTCCTTACAGAATTAGCACCACCTCCTGTAACAGTAGGATTATGAGTAGCTGTATTCTGCATATTTGAACAAAACATTTTTCCTTTAGAAAAGCATAATATCATATAATACTAAAAAGCTTGTTTACCATATATTCAGTAGTTTGGTAGTTGAAAGTGATTGGCATTTTCTTATGTAAATGAAGTCCATGATTTGCTATAAAAACAGAAGATAATGCCTTTATAACACCTACCATTGAAAATGTAGATGCGCTGTGTGCTAGAGCCCTGTCATGAGTCCTAAAACTGAATTCCTGTTAAAATAAAAATAAAAAAGAGGCCAAAATATCACAATTAGATTTGGAAAACTACATGTAAAAAATTGGAATAGCTTATATAGTTTATGAATCTTCAAGGGCTAGGAGAAAATGGAAATTCCTCGCACATACTTTAAATTTTGGCAAACTGGGAGTAGTCTTTTGAGGAAGCGGCAGAGATGGAACTTCAAGAATCTGCAAATTGCAACCAGCTAATACAAGGACCACCTCAACTGTTTCTTACCTTTCTTTTAGCAATTCTAGGGCACTTACTTTTCTGTTTAAAGGGAGTGCTTTGAATTTAGGAATAGACGTTGCTATCCCTTCTGTACACCACTTAGAATCATCTGACCTTCTAAAAATGAGTAAAATATCTATTTAAAAAAACAACTGAAGTAACAAATGAAAAGTTACACAATCCACCAGCATTACTTTTGTTGTTGAGTTCTTAAACTGAGTGCCCTTCTTGTAGTTCTCAGTTCAGGTTCCCTTGGTATTGTAAGCTTCAATCTAGGAAGCTGATTGCCTGTATCAGTAAGACTGCTTTTTCTAGTCTCCAGAAAATGCTGCTGACAAAGTAAAGAACAACAACTATTAAGCATTTTAGAAGACTGTCCTTTTCCTTGAAAAAGATAGCAGATTGTACTCAAAAGTCAAACAAGCAAAAAGGGTGGTAGAATGAGGGAAAGGTAGTTGTATATCAGAGTTACATCTGTTATCCAGTTAGTCCTAAAAAAATTTGCAACCTATTCTGCTATTGCAAAATTGTTCTATAGAAAATTAAACAGAAACTTAATAGGAATTTACAAATAAAGATATGCGAACAATTTCAACTCAAAAAGTGTCTCAAGAAGACACTAACATGTCTTTGGAGTCTTTTAAGTTAAAGAATTTACCTTTTCTGGGACCTTGTGGAACAAGTTAACTTGTTGCTTCACACCAGTTACCTGCACATAGTAGTAAAATCTTCACACCCAAAAGTTAATTGTTAAATGCAACTCTCTAAAATCTACTTCTATACAAGCAGTGCAACAAGACAAAGTTGGTCGCCCTAGGGATGCATCTGCATAGATTTGCAGCATACTGCAGCTGTTGACATATTTCTGAACAAAGACTACAACAACAGATAAGAAGAACATAACAGATAGACTCAGTAGTCACAGTCAAGCATAACTGGAGTCATGTTTGGTTGGACCGTTTTCCATCAATTTCAACTTTTAAGGAATGTGAAAGTCAACAATAACATAGAAGAAGGATTTGTCACATGGATGTACAAAGTTAGCAACAGCCAAGGTAGACCCAACACATAATTGACAAAAGTCTTATGACATCATATTTCAAATGATAATGAAGGTGAAATCAATTGTGATACGTATAAGGCATGTCACAGCAAAGTCATCTTTCATTCGATGCACCACATAATAACATGATTGTATCGAATATAGTACAAAGTTATTAAACCTACTAAGTGTTAATCTATTTTTTTAACACTTGCATTTTCAACATTTTTAAACACATCACTAATCTCCTTCATTGAATAATTTTATTTGTTTTTCTCATTTTTTCTGATTTATCTTATCGATTATGAACACTGTTATCTTCATTTGATGCATTAATTCTACATTGTTATTACTTTTTGCACGAGTTCATGCAAATAAATAATTATTCAAGTGCCAAACAAGAATTTCACCTGACACTCAAAGTTGGTGTGCACTAGTTCACAAGATAACAACAAGGGATTGGAGCAACCACATGAGTCCTTTTTTCTTATCTAGAGGGGTTATCCTTTAAATATATTTTCTAGAAGATGTTTCAAACATTTTAAGTAGGGGTGGAAAATTTGGTCAGGTCATGTCAACCATGCCATAAATAGGCTGTGTCATTTTCTGAGTCAACAAAAAACTATAAGAAAATATTAAAATAACTATATTTTTTAAAAAATAATTATACAAGGTGTAAGATTAACTAAGTCTAAAAATTTAATTATATGGCATAAAAGTTATTGATATTTTTTTTTAAAAAAAAAATCTTTATGAATAAATCAATTCATGTTAAACACATTTAGAGGCTGTGTTATGTCACTTACATATTTTGTAAATATTAATCATGTTTCAAGTTGAGTTAGGTCGTGTTATCGGGTCATGTCTAATATTTTCAGTTCTAATTTTGGCGTCTAATATTGCTAGCCCTGGTTTCCATGTCTAATATCGGGAGCTATAGTTTCAAGGATAATAATAAGTGCCAAATAATTTTAAACTACCTCCCGTCACCCATTTAACTACAATTTATTATATGTTAAGGCACATTGTTTTTAAAGAACATACACTTCTACTTGGATATAGAAAGTCAGAAACAAATAAAGACTAATATCATAAACACTTCCATGCCATTTATTTATGCACAAGGAAAAACAGGCAAGTACTATTAAGCCAAGAAAGTACAAAAAACTATTTGATGAGTTTTCATTATCATTTCACATCATTAAATTAATTGAAAGTATACTAATGAAGAATTTGATTGTAACATGATGTTTATTTTGCACCTTGTAGCAATGACCTTTCTCCAATCTCTGTCTTTTAGGGGCTGGATGAGTATAATCATTCATGTCTATGAAGCCTTTTT
Organism: Kaempferia galanga; assembly: GCA_037974795.1. Classification (NCBI taxonomy): domain Eukaryota; kingdom Viridiplantae; phylum Streptophyta; class Magnoliopsida; order Zingiberales; family Zingiberaceae; genus Kaempferia; species Kaempferia galanga. Next base: position 6,160 of record JBBPFP011019705.1, on the reverse strand, counting down.
CCTTTTTACATTCTAATTGATATCGGAATCTGAAAAAGAAATAAATGTGAGATAATAATCTTCCATCAACTGTTGTCCTGACAACAGCAAGGAAAAAAATAAGTCTATTAGTTTATAGTGTTCTGGTTCAGGAATCTCAGTCTCATTTTTTTGGTTGCTCTTTTGTGGGGAAAAAAGGAAACAAATTAGCACATGGACTTCAATAGAGTGCATACCGGCTCATTGACTTGACTTCTTGGGGCTGATTTTGTTTGGCCAACTGACTTACAGTAGGCTTCATCAAAGTTGATATTTTTGACAAAGGGTTCTTAAGGGCAGATTTATGATCAATCTCTGATATACCTTGCACCACATAACTGTCATATGCACATCCTATGCAGGAAGCAATTAAATACTTAAAGTATAATGAGATCCGACAAATTTAAAAACAAGAAAAAAAATGAATGAGTGACATAGAAGCCCAAGCAAATTTATCACTAAGAACTCCAACCAATATAGAAATTGATTTTTTTCATTATTTTGAAACTTCCAAAAAGTGCCCAACAGATAACCGCTTAAACACTGACCATTTATTTTATTTGTAAAATGGTTAAAGGCTACAAGGCCTGGCAGCAAATTCCAAATTTTGTCCATCTCAGTAGGAGGCACCTTCATTAAAGGGTACCATGATCATAACAAATAATACCATTTGATTCCAAAAAAAAAAAACTTGATTTTACAAGCTGACCCAACCATTCCTACTGGCATTCACTCTTTCATGGACAAAGAGGAAGCCCATTTGAATCACAATATTGTTTTCTTCAGGCAATAAATTGCATTAACAAGCAAAAGACAAACACAGCACATTAGTCTATGAAAATGGTTCAAGTACATCACAAAAGCTTTGACACTAGTAACATTTGATCAAACAAATTTTCATAATAAAATGTTGGGAGAGGGCAATGCATAGGCAACAGTTTTCTAATTTCTTACAATCAACACACCTCAAATGCAATTGTTAAATTCAAGTGTGTGTGTGTGTGATCAAGATATCAAAGCATCACTCACATCCCACGACCTACCTCGGTCCTCCTATACGAGCTCTTATCATTGCTACAGACCCCTCTAATGAATGATTATAATTTAGTACAATGCAGATGCTTCTAGATGCCCTCTACAATAACCGTACTCCCCAAACATCAATCACACCTAATAGATAATGATCGTACCCCAGGTGAGAATAGTATCACACAAGAAACCTTCAAGATTAAAGTGAAATCATTTACTTCCAAAGACTCTTGATATTCCCTTTGACACTTAAGAAAAATGAAGGGATCAATAGAGATGTTTGCATGCGACTCTATTGTCAAAAGCTTCACAAAAGAAAACCTTTAAGATAGCCTTGATGGCTCTATCCAGACACTTGTGATCAACTTTAGATTTATATTAACCCTCGTCATTAGAATTTGTGTCAACTTGGTTAATGCACTTTCACCTTAGTCGACAAAAGTGGTCACAAAATGTTTTTGTAGTGACCAACTTCACAACTTGGTGACACAACTTAGTTCAATCGGCTAGAACAAACAAGGGTTCCAAGAAAATCAGTTTGGTTTTCCCTTTAACAATTGATGGTCAACATTATACCTCAAAACAACTTAGCAAACATCCTCTAGGGCCCAAGATGAAAATCTCTAAATAAAAAACACTATTTAGAAACAAAATGATATCAATATAGTCAATCTATGCCAAAATAAAACCAAGAATATAATATCAATCAATACAATACATTAATTTTTGGGATCTTCTACAAACTTGATGATCAACACGAGTTAGAAGTTCCTCCAGGCTCCACACCGAATACATGAAGTCCATTTTCCAAGCTTGGTCACTTTAAACTCATATTCGCAAGATATCCTATATTCTTCATGCATATGCACACATAGCTTAAGTCAAATTGCCAAGTTATCAAAATACCATGATTAAATATAACAACAAGGGAGGAACCATTGTCCTGACACAAAAAAACATATGGCCACAAGCCTAGTTCAAACAATCTATTAAAATAAAAGTGAGCCTATAAAACATTAAAAACTATTATATGTCAATGGGGATCTAAAGTTACAAAATTAGGATGTTTTAATCATTACTTATAGTTTGCAATGCATACAAGATGAAAAAGTGTCAAGAAAAGTGCTCCTTTGATCTCTCAATGTCAATAAATATATGCTATCAAGGACCCCAGGTTCAAACATGTCATTTCTAAAGATTAAAACCCATAATAAACTAATAATATTGATCACTGGAAATACATATGTGCGTGTATTATATATTTCTTAAAGAAATAAAAATGAAGAAAAGGGACACTAAGTCTAGTTTGGTTCATGAAAATTGTTTATATTCACTTATGTAGTTTCTAAAAAAGAACCATTAGAAATTAGAAAGGAAAAAATTGATAATTATTGCATTATTTACCTCTAATAAATTTAAATGTGTTAAAAAAAGTCAATGCTAAATATTTATATAATATTTTTTTCAAAACAAACAAGGCCTAAAAAAGCTCATGCAGAATAACAATAGTTGCCTATTATTACTAGTCACATACTTAACTTTTCATCTAGTTACCGCCCCTACCTCTCCCATTTTACTCTAGTTCAGTTTTGAAAATCAAAAACTTCAATAAAAGAACGCTGACATCTCCATTGATCACATGCAAAAGCTTTTAAAACAAGAGGCATTGAATGCCTAGATCAAAATCCATTGATGCTTGTACTCAAGTTTCATTAACATAGAAATTAAAGTGTACCCATTTAATCGTCATTAGACCAATTATTATGCTACTTTTCTACTACACTATCTTCCTACATACCAATATATAGTTTAGCTTCTCAGTAAAATTCAGTACTATTCAGTTGTGAATTCAAATACATAGATTACAGCTAGTCCAGAAACATAAATCAATAGTTATATAGCATATGTCCTCTGTTGTAAACCAAAATTCCTGTTTAGAGAAATTAATAGCAAAATTTGCAGAATAATATGATCAAGAAATAGCCATTAGAAAGAAACATTAGTTGTAAGTATCTACGAAGTATGTACCTCTATCAATGTCAGAAACCATAGAGACCTCAGCAACAAAAATATCTATGTGAAGGATTTTCATTTCCAGATCTTCAAGATTAGAAGTGGTACTAATATTTTCTACTTGGGTATCTTTCTCAAAAATTAACTTTGATATCAGAGCTGAAGAGAAAATATAGAAGTTACATATTCGTATGTCTTAAGTACCAACCAAGAGATATAAAGAAAACATAACATACTGAATGGATAGCATAAAAAATAAAATAAAATCCTTTCACCCATTTTAAGTGTGATCAAGAGGAAATCACAAAGACCAATTTGTTCAATATCATGACTTGCTTTTTAGTCTCCATCTGATATAGTTTTCTTCTTCATTACACATGCAATAAGACTTAAAGGAAATACAAGAAACCATGTTTTGTTCCTTCACTTGAGGGCAAAACATGGTTCCTGGGTTTCGGAACAACTTTCATGTTTTAAAACTCAGTCATCAAATTAGACATAGAGAAGATTAAATATTGTACTTAGTTGTTCTAAGAAAAAATGAAGGTGAATACCAAAAAGTAGGCTTTTATAGCGGTAGAGCCAACAGGCTATCAAGCTAGTTTACTACTTCAATTTGTTCTTGTCCAATAAGTCATATATATGTCTGCAATTTCTAAAGACAAGAATGCATGATAGTCTATGTTAGATAGGAATTACAAAAAAAAAACATAACTTTCCATACAACAAATAGAAAATATATTTACTAGATTACTGTAATCAAAGTCAATAATGTTTAATCTATATAATCCTGATACTGAATCAATCCAAATAGAGTTCATCATTTACCTGCTTTAGATGGATACCAGAGAAAGTGGCTTGATATCAACAAAACAAGTAAACAATTATTGTAGATAACCAATAAATACCAAAAATTTACAATTATACTGATCAAGTAACATGAGAATCTTGATTTCCATTTAACTATAATAAGCTCTGGTAACCTTAAAATGATGGGAAGTGGGTGGGTGGGGAGGAGGAGGACAAGAACGGAACAACTTGGAGACCTTCAAAAAAAATGGCACAATCAAACACAAAGTATTGGGCTTATGAATTGGAAGAAAAAGTTATTTGATGAAGAACAACATACAAATAAGATTATACCATTTACTGTTAACCGACAGGTGAATATGTTAAACTTCAAAGAACCGATTTCGTGATTCAAATGTGTCGCTAGCCTATCTGAAAGTTGACCCACTTTTATTCCTTTTTTTTAACCCAGTTATCTGACGCAAGATATTTCAACCTGAAAGTTGCAAGCAGCATCCCCTTATCGTGAAACAAAACACACTGACTATGTCAAGAATTTACACCAGGAAAGAACATATCAGTAACGATCACGTCAATGGTTACCCAAACGAGGCGACATAATCGAGAAGCATCACGCCAGATCTAGCCAAGGTATTAAAATAAACGAGGTCTGATAAAAACTACTAGGGTTTCTTGCATCCGAGGAAAGACACGTACGAGAGGGAGGGTAGCTCCCGGCTGTTTCAAACCAGAGCTCCACCACCCGAGCCTCTGCCGGCGTCTCCACCCTGCTGAGATCGAAGAACTTCGGTGCGTCGAACTCGTAATCGAGATCAACCTCCAAGCGGGCGAAAACCTCCACCTCCGGGACGACCTCCACCTCCGGGACGACCTCCTCCATCTCGTCGTCCATCGCTCCCCGAGGGATAAGAAAACAGGGGGAGAGAGAAAGCAAGCACGTCGCCTTCGATGGTCAACACCGGCAAGTGCAGGGACCTCCGTCCGACGAGGGGGAAACGCGGGGAACCCGGCGCAGAGTTGGGAAACGCCGGGGAAGATTCCAAAGTCATTAATGTCGAAGCGGAATCAAATTTGAAGCGGGGTTGGGAAGGGGACAAAGAGGACATTCACATGTGAAAAGACCAATTTGCTCCTATTTTGCTCTCGAATGACGCCCTCGGCCGCGGTTTCAACACGTACGTATCCGACGTATCAGGGACCGTGTAGGGAGCATTTAGTCATTTCGCAAGGTCGTTTAAATTTCAAAATCAAAATTAAGGACATAGCTCCAGTTTATAAATAAATAAAAACTCCCTGTTTAATTACATTTGTTCTCTACTGTCGCCGTAAGCAGCACATTACGATAATCTTTATTTAGTAACATAATTTTAAATTATTGTTATTATAAATATTTTGCTAAATAATTAATTAATCATGTCATGAAATATAAGGATGAAATCTTGCAATTTTAAATGTATTTCTTTCCCTTTATATTTCTATTTTCTATTTTTATATTCCAAAATTTTAATTTCCTTTGTACTCCATTCTTTCCCTTACTTCCTTTAACATAAATTACGATTTATAGCTGGATTGGGAACATAGTAGTAGACATTTTGTCATATCACTTATACTTATGATATATTATGCCTGGTAAATAACGAACTGTATGTAGTATATTTGAGAATTTTAGTTTTGATATAGATTATGTTTTCGGGAAAGAATAGGTAAACGACATGAGTAACTAACTAATTTATTTTATCATATATAATATTTATTTTATATATAAAAAAATAACCTCAATAAATTTTATCTATTGGAAATCAAACATTTAGGAAAAAAATAATTAACTTAATTTAAATTTAACCACATTTAATTTTTAATTTTATGATAAATACTAGAGTAAATTAGTAAGACTATATATCAAACTTATTTGATAAGTTAGGTCAATGGAGAAACTTTCCCCCTTTCACAGCAAATTGCTTTTAAATTCGCATTTGAGGGTTAAACTTTGCATGCACTCCCTCTTTTTAAAAATTTTCTTTCGACTCCTAGTTTTTCCTTCTACTTGTGCACATCTTTTTTGGGTATGTAGTAAAATAAAGGTAAAAAAGTCTAAAAATGAGGTATAGAGTTTAGGATATAGGATTTAGGGTTTAGGATATAAGGTTTAGAGTTTATGTTTTAGAGCTTATGTATATGCGCACTATATTAAGTATACAATTTTCAGAATAAGGTATATATATAGTTTGATTGGGTATAGGAGTGGAAATAAAGTTTTTAAATTTATCATATAAGGAGTGAAAAAACAGTT
>JBBPFP011019501.1:0-13383 GCA_037974795.1 Kaempferia galanga | reverse complement strand
CTAAGCATCAGTTAAGCAAGAAAGGAGAAAAATATAAGAAAGATAAGAAAAAAAATAGATACAAGAAAAGTTAAGTCAAGTTAAGCAGCAGTAGCACCCGTTCTTAAGAGCCAGTAAGGGCGGGCGCTACAATAATTGCCCAACGATATGGTTTGATAACCGTGGGCCTCCGAGTAGGAGTCGAATTAGGCTCTGAATGAAGTAAAATCTTCTGTGTCCTGTGTGTTGTCTTTTATTTACTTTCCCGCTGCGTTTATTTTTATGAATTTCGAAACGATGCTATTCACCCCCCTCTACCTTACTTGTTTTACTCTGCATATTATATTCTATTTGTGCTAACTCTGTTTTTGCAGGACTTCTAACTTATTTTGTGCAGCAAAGCTGGAAGATGGATTCCATGCGCCCGAAAGAGAGTCAGGGGCGCCCAGACGGTCCAGGCGCTCGGACTAGGTCCGGGTGCCCGGGAAGCTTTGAACAACGAAGGCGCCCTTTTGAGGTGGCATGCGACGATTGGTTAGCGTATGTCAACAATCTAGGCACTCAGACCCGTCCGTGCGCTCGCAGATGGATAAACTTTCGAGATAGAGTTTCGACGGGAGAGCGCTATGTCAGCCCTATGGGGGCGCCTGGACTAGGTCCGGGCGCCCAGAGATGTCTTATTTAAAGAGGTTTGACCAGCAGCTTCTCCATATTAATTCCAATGACTTTCTCTCCTGTGCTTTGCTCCGTAAATGATTCTACGATGTTGAAGCACTGCTTCGACAACTGACGCCCAATCTTCCTCTATACTTCTGTCGTCGATATATTTTTTTATTGTTGCATTGTATTTAAAACTTATAATTGATTTGATATTATAGTGATTGCCCAACTAAAGCACTCTCACCTGTGAGCCTTGGAGTAAGAATCGCCGAAGGCTTCGAACCAAGTAAAGTGATCTTGTTAGCGTGATTGTTTTCTTCCTCTTCTTATTTCCGCTGCGTTCTTTACTCATGATTTTTGAAAAAGCGAAACGACGATATTCACCCCCCCTCTAGCGTCTCTACGATCCTACAGGATTAACAAAGGCCGGGGTCCTAAGGATTAACATTTCAGTAGATATGCCAGATACAAAGGATACCTACCATTCGAGTGACAACCAAATCAAAACATGGTTGTCGTAGGTGAAATATACCTCCATTGTTCATGTCTAGCTCAGCACAGTCAATTATGCTCCCCTTCTGCTTGGGCCTGTGGGCCTAATTCTTGAGGCCCGTTACAGGTTCGTTAAGGTGTCAGGTTAGGCTTGACATTACCCATTAATTAATGTGCAGTCCTGAGCTCAATTCTTGCCGGTTCAGGTGCGCTGTGTCACAGGTGTCACAACCTATTTGAGATCTCTAATACGGTCCAATTAATGCACCAATCATCTCACTTGGTCATGAATTTATACCAGTGCAGTTGTCCTGTGCCAAGATACAGATTGACACCAATATTATACTGCTCTGATCAGAGATCAAATCGGCACCAAAAATAATACTCCAAACCTTGCTGGACCCATTCAGATTTAATGCAGCCGTAGATAGCATAGGCATTTACAAAGTCATGATTGCTAAGATTAATTGCAAGGAATTTTGTGCTGAGAGAAGGGAGTGTGAATGCTTGTATTCCAGCAATCTTGATCAGAAAAGGGATCAAATTTAACGTCAACAAGTCATGTTAGCCCCAACCTTTCCAAGGCTGGCCCTTGAACAAATTAGGTATACTCTATCAAATCTGTATCCAACTCCACATCTGAAGGTCAGTCTTTCTGGGAGCTGATCTAGTTTCTAAGCCATACTAAATTGGTGAGATGGCCTTAAAAAAGTTGTCAGAGCTTGCATCATACTTTGAACTTTGAAGTTGGAAGGGGTTTTTGAGTCATTCTGATTAGCATTTTCTATTAAAGAACTATGAATAATCTAAATTCTAAATATTTTAGAAACTTCTAATAATAGAGCTAATCGCATCAAATAATTTTAGTTGCCAGTTTTGTCGCTTCTGGGCTGGTTTGGTTTCAATTTCGATTTCAGGGCTGAATGTGACATTTGGTACATTCTACTGCTTTAATATTATATAAATGTAGTTCTTGTTTCAATTTTTTTAGTGCTATTTCTTTCACTAAAATCATACATTATACTTTACTTTTATTTTTATCACATAATTGCACATTTGCTTCAAAGGCCAAGCTGAGAATCTTTGCTTTCATTTCCTACTTTTCCTGAATTTTAGGGATCACTTGTATATGGGAGACAAGGTAAACAGATTTTCAGAGCAAATCTAGATAAGAATCTTTGCAGAGAGGTAATAGTCCCGCATCAACTATCATACTACTATATATCTTGTTTTGATGAACTGTATAAGGTGTCATGATATTTCTATGATTGGTTTTCTTCTTCCACTTTGACATGGTTTCTGAGCATCCAATAGCAGTCTTATGCTCTTTCTCTTTGTTTCGGCAGTCTACTAAATCATTTTTCATACTCTATCTCTCTCTTAGTTTCTTAGTTTAGGCTGCCTCACTGGTTGGATTTCTTGTTACTTTGTCAACTGCTTACGTTTGTCTTCCTTGCAAGTAGTTAGTAGCCTACTATCTTTTTCATTATATGAGAAGTGTTTCTTCGCACATATACCTGTAGCCAACTTATCCACTCCAACAAATTATGAAGATCCCTATATATACCAAATGAACTAATTAGGGTAGGCCCCAGATCTGGTACTCATTGGCATTGCTGGTTTGTGCATATGTAATTTTGCATTCTGTTTGACTTTTTCTATTCAACTGCAGGCTTTTCAGTACTCTTTGCAACATGGACTTCCTCTGGTTGCATTTTGTCAGGATCAGTGTTTAACTTTATTTGATCATCCTTTGGTTGATTCACAGCATACCCTGCATCATGAGCCAAAGGTACAGTCATTAAATGTATATTATTGTTTTTTCTTGATTTGCTAAATGCAATAAACTTGATGTAGAGAATTCATTGCCAGGTTGTGGTTATTCCTTCCATTGAGCGCCTTTTGACAAGTTATGATCTACAGGTGTGTAACATGCTATGATTAGTATAAAATAAAGAAAAAAAAACAAGCACACTCTGCTTGTTTTGTGGAAAGCAATTTATATAAAATTATTTTTCAAGAAAATTTTTTACAAGGAAATTTTTTTATGTTTTTTTCTTCCATGTTTGGTGTTACATGATCTTGTGTCAATTGTGAGGTGGGTTTCATCTTTACTACTAGCATCGTCTCCTTGACTTCATGCCAACTCCTCACAGTTTGACCTCTTTATCCTTCACCTTGTCTTGTATGTTGTCTCTCAGTCTGCTCAATTGGCCTCCTCCACTGTTTCCTTTTCCTCTGACGGGAATGACAGAGAGGTTCATGATTTGAAATTTCATACCACGCTAGATGGCACATTAAAAATTTATGGCTCTAATAAATTACCAGAAATCAAGACTACTCAGCACACAATGTCTCATGTCTTTGTGCCAATCATGTCAATGGATATCTTGTCATGCCAACACTTAGACCTCTTGGCATACTACAATATAAACTTACACTAAGATAACGTCTTTTATAAGCTTGTGTCTATATAAAATAATGTCCAATCATTGTAGATGGAGCATAAAATCTGAACTTAAATATACATAGTTGTCTTATCTTCTTCCTTTTTTTCTTCATCCGCCTCTAATTTGTCACTGACAACATACATTGGAACACTGACAAAATACCGAATTAGCATCGCCAACTCAAAGACTGAATCTCTAGCATCAAGTGAAATTTTAAAGCTTGGCGAGTGAGGTTCATGGAGGGGATTTGATGGAAAATGTTGAGTTCCCAGCAGGGCATCAAACGATGCCAAGGGTGGTCGTGATGTTTATAGAGAGGAAAGAAGGACAACATTGTGTTCCGCAAGGGGATGCAGGCATTGGAGTGGAGTAGACGACAATTAGGTTCACTAAAGGGACTAGAGGGATGGAGATATGCTCAGCGTGTAGGCTAAAACAAAGTTGGTGTCTAGGCTGAAACAAAATTGGTGACCTCGAAGGTTGGCATGGGAAATGGGAAGTCTATCTCAAATGATGTGTGGGAATGACAGTCTTTGTGGTCATACGCAGACCGTGCGTTTAAACAAGTACTTTGTGGTCACACAACCCAACTTTCTACAATGTCTGTCATTTGTATATGCAACACACTATTGAAGCTATTATGTTTATGCAGACAACACTAAGGGACAATTTTTTTTCTTGCTTTTAATTTGCAATATCTTATTTCTCCTTTTTTATTTTCAATTCCTTTCTCTACCTTAAATTATTTCAGCAAGTATGCACCGATAAACTATTTAAATCTCCACAATAATTTTGGATGTGCAGAAATTGGTTTTCCTTGGAACTGCTGAAGAGATTTCCACTCTAAGACCCTATTGGACAGAAACAACAAGAGGGCTTGCAGATGTTGTTCAGCTGCAGACATGTATGCTTGAAATTATTCCATCTGGTGTTTCAAAAGATAGCGGCGTAAAGATGCTACTGGATCACCTTGGAATTGCTACAGATGAGGTATGTAATATAGTTGCATGCATGGAACACATTCAAATTGTTTAACAGTAGTTATAAAAATTGAACATGAAACTTACAGAGTTCCAGGCCATCTGTTTGTTCCCTAGTTGAACAGGTGGTTCCATCACTTGAACTGCAAATATTTGCTGGTCATCAACTCGGACAAGTTAATTGGTTAGACCCACCCAAATCATTTGGTCTAGTTGCATATCTATCACATCCATTTAAATAAAATTTTACTTTAAATTAATTATGAAACATCATAATTACACAAACCAATGGAAAAAATTAATTGTGGCAAATGAGGAATAAGTATCAATATAAAAGCTTGTAAGATTGTTGTGGTGCACTATCATTTGGATGGATTAAATTATAAAAAATAATTATTTTCCTATCTCAAACTTTAATTATGTAGGACTGTGTTAGCAAAATTGCTTGCTGCTTTAGTCATCTTTGTTACGGCAATCAGCATCATGTTGTTTAAGTCGTAACTAGATGGGGTCAACTAATATGGACAGTATCCTTCAAGTTGTATGTAAGATCACGTCGACAATAATATTCAAATCAATCATATTATTTTTGACTACGTCGATGAAAATTGCTTTGGTTTCATCAAATTCAGTCTCATTAGTTGCCCATTAAATGATTAATAGAGCCAATGTTATCGCTTTGTTGACCTTTTCATGATTAAAAGGATCTTTGAACCAATGCACTGCATTTTGACAATGAAAAATGAGACAGAGATGCAGCATACTGTTTAACAAACTTCTAACGTTTTTCATCAGATAATCCTATCTTTTCTTGTTGCATTAACAAAACTGCGTGTGTTTTGGAAAAATCAATATACCTTTGGTTGCCCATTTCGCAAGTATTAGAGCCATTATCATTTTACTTTTAGGATTTTTACAGGATTAAAATGATCTTTGAACAGATGCTGCCACATTTTGACGGTGAAAATAAGATGATGCAGCATACATCAGCGTCGTCATCGATCATGGTAATGCCAGATGAAAGCTAGAACACTGACGATAACTGGTGGTACATATCTATGTGCTTGGCGCGACAAAAAAGTCTGGCTATCCTCTATTAAATGGAAGTGAGTAATTCTTTGATTGCATCCAGAAGACGAGGTTTGGTTGGATGGAGCCGGTGCATAGGATTGGTAATGGGGCGATGGACGGATCTAAGATATCTTAGTTCAACTAATGAACTCTGAAAGAGCATTTTGATTTTTTTAATTGCATCAAAAAGTTACTTTTTGCTATTAAAAAATCAATTTAAATGGAATAATAGAACCCTATTCGCTTAATCCAACTATATATAAATCCAATAAAAACTCATTACATTATTATCATTTAAAATAACTAAAAAGTTGCCCTTCTCCAGCTCAGCGATGTACACCTTTCTCTTACAATAAACGTACACTTGATTTGCCTTTGACAGCAGCATTAACAAAGCCTGGTTCTTCACCAAAATTCTCACATACATACTAATAGTATACATTGTTACAGTATTGATATCATCGTGCATGTCAGCAACGAGCCCCATGAGCAGAGCAGCAAATAAATCCTTCTACTGGATCAAACTCTTTAAGACTGACGATTATAGGAGCTGAGGTCGGCATGGGTATCTTTGTATCTCTGGAGAAGGTACGCCGAACATGTCACTGCAGGGAACCTGAACCAGACAGCGATTGCAAATAAGAAATCAATGAATCTATTTCATCATCGGTGAAAGAACAGAACACGAGAACAGGCTATAATTTGGTCGAGATGCCAATTGAACTTCCACATTTCATCATCAGATAGATACCAGGTCTCTAATCTTTTATTCAGTTTGACATAGTGATTTATAGCCAAGGTTGTGGCTTTCTGCCAAAAACAGATCCATGGTTCGATCACCATGTTGAATTAGATTGGCTGTTCAAAGGGTTCCAACTGTGAACTGGATTCAACTGGACCCTTAAAGTTTATCACCTTTTGCCAGTTGAAACACAACTGGAGTAGATTTAAAATCCACGATATTTTAGGCTAATCAATTCTCAAACCGCTGGCAACTTGTAAAACTACTGTAGCACTTACTTTGGCGGGTTTGTTTCAGATTTGCAGGTCGGCAAGCATTCCACAATACACTCGTGGCTTGGCTCCACAAAGTAAGCAATCTGTTACAGTCGATACAATACAACAAAAGAACGGACAGAATGAGAAAAATATAGAAATTATTATCAGGAATCTATGTTTATGCGATAGTTCATTGATCTGTAGTGAATTTAAGGCTAGGCGTTCCATTTCTGGAGTAGGGCCATCCAAAAACAGATAGAATATTATATGATGAACTCGAGAAGGTGATCTGAAACAAAAAGAAAAGTAGTAATATTGACGGAAAAGGCATCAAGTTTTACCGAATAGCGCTCTCTTCCATCCAAGATTACTCGGTGCAACGTTGACCTACACATCCAAAGGAAAGAATGTCAATATTCACTGGCAAACGGATGGCTCTCCAGGTTCTTCAAATGGGAAGCAATGCATAGGGAACTTAGCAGTTTCTGCAAACATACAACTTGCCTAGTGAATTAGAGAATGAGTTAAAACTTAATAATCATGTTTTGAATGTAAACAATTACTGCTATTATATCATTCCTCGAGATGTTTTATTGATTTCAGGCTTTCGTTAGTGTTTGAATGAAGAAAATTCAGACAAGTTAGCCCATATAAACTGGGTGAATCTGATCAACTTGACAAAAACTAAATGAATATTTGCCGCCGTCACAGATCAAATAATTAACTAAATGGTCATTAAAGAAATATTTATACACACACACACACAATCTCCAGGTGAATATTTATTACCTGAAAATGCCATTACTCCAACGCTCCAGCATGTCACCAAGATTGACTATGAAACCCCTGGTGCAAACCGAGAATAAAAAGCAAGATCATAGGTAAGGAGCAAACAAAATGTTAACCAAACCTTTTATGTTATCCAAAAGAAATACACACATTAGTCTAGCTGAGCTGATATTGATATGAGTTTAACTGAGTTGGTCAGAAACCTTACTGTATCACTAAGGAATGTTAAAAAAAAAAACAGAATGTTAAAGCTTAAAAGACTAACCCACTGAGTGGTTCCACATATTCCCACACTTGAGGTCTTGCATCTTTATTCTTGCATATCTGTGCCAACAAATTAAAATACACCTACTTCAATCAAATAAATTAAACAAATGATTCATGAGAAGATTGTTCCCCCATATCGATTAACAGTGTCGTACTCAGAATTTACCTGTAGCCCGATTACATCATCCGTCGCCAATAGAGTAATTAATCCATAATCAGAATGTGCTCCAGCTCCAAATATTCCTTTTTCAGGATTTGTAATTTTACCTGATAATTAGAAATTAAAATGGTATCTCTGCATTATGAACTTTACAACATAATACTCTTAAGACATGACCTATAGCTTGTTTTGCACCTTCATAGTGTAGAAGCCGCAAAGTTGCGATAGGTTCCCCAAGCATTACTGGACTATCAAAGAAATTGGCATCTAAGTCAAGTGCTCGAGCTATGAGTCTAGCAACTGCTTGTGCAACCCTCCTGACAGTGAACAAATAGATTAGATAAAGTCTGAGATTCTACTTGCACAACTAAGACTCCAGTGTTCAAATGTGAAGAATCATTACCAAGTTTAGTTACATAGCAGCACAGGTTATAGACAATTGATCTACAGAATGATAGATAAATGCAACGAAATCCTTGAATGTCAGTTTCCATAGAAATTTCACATGACAAAACGGTAAGATAGTAACATCATTGAAATCAAGCTATAGGTTTTAGCCTTTTGAAGAGTAAACATGAGCTTCCAGCTAAAATTCTCTAGGTTATAGAATATAGTTGTGAAACTAAAGGCTAAATCCATACATAGACCTGAAATTTAAAATCCATGCAATGAAATCAAGTACCAGGGTTTACAAACTTATGAGACAACATCAGTACCAAGCAGGGGCGTTGTAAGCCAGAGTGGGCCACAATCTGAGAAAAAAAAAATCATATATTAAAAAATATGGATCCTTCCCTGGGACCCCGCATGGCAGGAGCTTATTATACCGGGCTGCCCATTTTTTATTAAAAAAATTTAATGGCCTAATTATAAATTTTAAAATTTTCTCGACCTTTTCGCAAAAATTCCAATTAAAAACTTGTTTTGGTTTTTTTTATCCCTCTCGTGTTTTTATCCCTCTCTCTCATGTTTTATTTTTCTTCTCTCATGTTTTCTTTTTCCTATCGCCATGTTTTCTTTTTCCTATCGCCATGTTTTCTTCCTCCTCTAATCCCCTTCTTATTTTTTTTTCTTAACCCTAGTTTTACCCTCAAAAATCCTCCATCGCACATTGTTGCCGCTGCCATCCGCATTGGCATCGTAACACGCTAATGCTGCCAGTGCTGCCGTTATCGCTTCGCTGACGCTGAACAACAAATACCTTTTGATTGAGGTGAAATTTTCTTGCTTGATCTTTTTCGATTACGGATTTAAGTGTTGAAAAAAAATACATGTTAATTTTTATATATTTAAGTTTTTTGTTTGCTAGTAAAATATATTATTTATTTAATATCCATTTTGTTTGTTACTTGTTTTTGAATTGTTGGAAAAAGATAGTCATTAAATTAGGTGATTATATTTCTAAAATATTGTGCTAATTATAAATTAAGTGAAATAGTAATATTGAGGTATTGTAAAACGATGCATGATGAATCTACTTAAAACATGACATCTCCCCCTCCATCACCTCCTCTACCACGTCTTGATGCCGATTCAAATGAGTATCCTAGTGATCCTAAGCTAAAGAAGAACATCCTCGAGTATAATATCAATGAAAAGGGAGATTGTTATAAACTTTATTTTATTAGGTTACTAGCTAGGATGATTGTTTAGATCAGAATGAAGGTCTAATAATAGGAATGCTAAATATTACGATGAAGCGAGATCACAAACGATTCTACAACTTTGAGGCATTAGATAAGCTCTGGAAATTGACTAATCATTGTTTCAACTAGTACCAAACACTAAAATCAAATTTTTTGAATTTAAATTGCTTTTAACTACTTAAATTCAAAATTTAGGGTTTTGAATGGTGAAAATTGATCTACAATAATATTTAGATTTTTTGAAAATCACCCCTCCTGGTCTAAAATCCTGGCTATGCCACTGCTAAGCACACATATTGGATCAAATGCAAACCAATAACGAGTTGGAAAGCTAATGAACCAGCCTCATATGGAATTTATTGCTTTCCTCTAGTCGACTTTTAGAGGCAAGCAGATATGAAACGCATTGGAACAGTAATAGAAGCTCTCACTATTTATTAGAATCCTTAGAAACAATATTTTACCTGCAACAGTATACAGCTAAGTTTATACATAATTGCTTTATCAGAACTCCTTAATTAAAAGATATTCAATAAAAGGTTGCATTCACAGCAGAGAAGTATGATATTATCAATATGTTGAATTGCAGATAAAGTACTCACAGTGCCTCTTTATGATAGCCCTCCATTGTTTCTCTCCATCCAGGTAATAAATCTTCAGAAGGAAAAGCAAAAAAATCAGAAAGCTAAACTACTAATGAGGTTCCTATTAAAACTTTAAGCACTAAAGAGAATTTGGACAAAGAAACAATATACACTTACATGAACTAGCTAAAAGGCAAGATATAAAAGTGCTTGAAAATTTACCTGCAGGCGGCCACTGATTAGGTCCATAAAATGGTTTTTCTGCTTGTGGGTCATCTTCAGATACTTCAACACCAATATAATATCCTTCTTTATAATCACCTGAAAAAAGGTACATATTAAGTGTTGCCTAAAGATGAAAAATACACTTACAGAAATTACAATTTCCTGACGCAAAACAGTTTCAGATCATCAAGACAGTTATAGGCATACAAATTTGATCATTTGTTGTTAGGCTCCTGAAAGCCCAATCCAACCATTGATACCAAAGCACTTAGGCGTGGACCTTTTCAAACACTTAAGCATGAAGACAATACCAATATTGTAGGTTGCTCATTCACTTTCCTGATTTTCATAGTCTATTACAAGCTGAGACTAGTTCTTGTATCACCTGGTAGAGCGATTCAAAGGAAGTCAAGTGATACACATATATTCCACCATACTGATTTAGACTCCAGCAAGAGAATGGTTTGTCTTGGTTGTATTGGCCAACAATTAGTAAGATTTTTATCCATGCATATGAGCAACTTTAAAGTAGATTTGTGAATCCCATATTCGCAAGAGCCTCATCCACTTCAACTTCCTAACTAAATAATTTTGCAATTCTAATGCCTTCAGAAATATGAGATATCAAATGGCCGTTTACAGGCTTCATTGTTCCAAAACAGATTTTTTTTTTAAAAAAAAAACTGGTAATAACTAATTGCAAGAAAAATTAATTCAATTTAGAAGAAGAAAAAGAACTAGTCATAATGAACGTGTAATATTTCTTTTGTAGGAGATTGACGAAGAAAGGTAGCTGCCATGACATGGATGAAAAGGATTTGTAGAGTAAATTTCTTATGGTTTAACATGAGGCCCTTATGGTATTTCAATAGAAGATAGAATCAACCAATATTATATTAGCTAATAGAAGTAACTCCTATATATCTCCGGCAACTATTAAGCTTCTAGGAAATTTCTTACATTAGGCACAGGCTCGCACCAGTTGCTATTCAGGCTTTTTTCAAGGATGTACATGTTTACTCCATAAATATGTTTATTCAACAGGAATTAGATGAGATATACAATGCTAGCTCTAACAAATTGAAAATGCACATAACGGTAGCTGAGCATGCTATCTCCAACAACCAAATAACTTATCAAAGTTTTGCCCCTGGCATCAAATTATTTATTCTAGCTATTGAAACTACCACTTCATGAAACTATTGAAATCATACAAGATGCTTGCCAATCTTACACAACTGAATTAATGGAATGGAGAACATAATTAAAAGCTATGAACACTCAACTGGTCGGAGATTGACAAAGAAATACACAACTAGACATCACAAATCCAGTTGCTCAAGTGTCATTATAATCAAAACCAGGGCTAGGCGATATTAACTTTCCCAATAAATATGCAAGTAAGCTCCAAAATAATAGAGACAGAAAAGGATCCTGAAGATCAATAAAACAAACATTCAGTGAGTTAAATACCAACCACTTATTTGATTGTCTGGATCCAACGTCTCATCTAGAGTAGGTGTATAGCCTCGACTCTTTTTGTTTCGCAGCAATTTCATTTTCTCATCTAAAGGTAGATCAAAAAAAAATTTACTCTGAGCAAAAACTTCTTCCATAAGCTTTTTGTCAATTCCATGATCTACCACATAAAAGAATCCGGAATCTAGGCATGCCTGACAACCAGTTCACAAAAGGAAGTATAATTAAAAAGGAGAAAAGAATAGAAAACAAAAGTCCATGTTGTTTATATGTCTCTTACTGAAAACAAGAATAATAACAGTAATAAAATAACAATAATATGGTTGATTGTATCCGCAAACAATTGTCAGAGACTGCTGCAAATAAAAACTAATAATAATATGATCACTATCCGAATAATAAAAATTCATTATAAGGGTGAATCAAATTCCCCATTTAAAAGAATTGAGGTCCTACCTAACGCAGTGGCATATTGTAAATTTACTTGAAATTTTCAAAAATCCGATAAAAGAGAGTTCCACCTTAACAATTAATAGAGAAGCTATTAGACGTCCTATGTTTGGGATAGAAATTTTACCATCCAACACGAACTATGTTGGAAATGGAACCCAGTTTAATTTTACACTCTTGTGGACTCCCTAAGAGTTCCCTCATCATACTTTACAAAACGATTAGAAAAACATAAATCGACAAGCCTCATAGCAATCCTTCAGAAAAAGAATATTCAAAGGATAAAAAAGGAAAAGATATTCAATATCAAAAATCCTAAACTGTGGAGCAGTGAATCGAAAACTCTGATCTTTACCTAGGGAAACTAGATTCCCGATCTAGAACCGTATGATCGGTTAGACCAGCGCATCAACCGGAAAGAACGACGACGAACGAAGCTACGAGGGGAAAAAGGAAGGGATCCCGAGAGGTACCTGCTTGAGAAGCGAAACGGATTTGTCGATGTCAGGCTCCGAGAGACTGATGCGATTGAGGGAAGTGATCTTCGCCGCCGAGGCATCGGTGGCCGCCTCCGGCGATCTTTTCGCCATCCTCCGTGAGATTTCAGAGCTCTCTCAGCGCTTGCGTCGACGCTTCTTCCTATGCAGATCGAATCTCTCACTTTATGCTCCTTTTAAATTCGAAGAAAAACTTAAAATTATTATTTTTCATTTTTCTTTAAAAAATAGAAGGAAAAAAAAAGTAAGATTTCAATTTTTTAATACATCTTGCTTTTTCATAAATAAAACTTTATTTTGGTAATAATTTAAAAAAAGTTCCAAGTTTTAATTTCATAATCGACACCAATTTTTTTTAAATATTAAATATATTTTTATTTTTTAAAAAATGCATTTACAAAAGGAACGTTAGACATGGACCAAACATGATGAAGAATGGTCAAAGTATTCAATGATTGTGCATAATAAAACAAATTAAAAAAGACAAATAATTAGGAATGCCCACTTAATATGCATCAACAATATGAATCTTCGACATATCATGATCATTTATTATTCCTCTATTTGATTGTGTAGGTTTATTTTGAGAAATGGCTACGGCCTGACTACAATGTGATAGACACAGACGTCTCAAGAGATTGATAAGTTCAGTCAG